>DWCF01006513.1:0-12274 GCA_018230265.1 Delias oraia | reverse complement strand
TTGCCCTCTCCATAGCTCGCTGAGTGACTCTGAGCTTCTCCATTAGACCCATCGTAAGCGACCACGTTTCAGATCCAGAACAGTGTAAATAGTACCACATTAAGTACAACTATCATTTCACGCTGAGTATTCTGTGAGCCCGTGGTAACACTTCAGACGAGCTGGCCCTATTAGTGTGTTTGCATATGCTTCAGCATGGCTCTCCCAACGGTGCGACAGTATTAAAATACTCGTCCGACTACTGACAAGACCGAATAAATAATAAATTAAATTATAAACTATATGTTTCCTGACCGGGATTCCAATTCGATACCTCTCGCTTCATGGTACACTTATTAAACCACTTAGCTACGAGGCTCTCAAACTTAATATCTTTGAAAATTATTCCAACTGTAATATACGTAGCGAAACATACATATATACTTTTCGAAGAATATGATTTCCCAAATGTTGTTATAAAAATATTTAATTGCCACTAGAAGTTACAGCATAGATGCATATTACAATTAAATATCTTTGACCTTGAATTAATTTAATAGAAATTAAATTACGAATTCTCGTTTTCATTCAAGTTTTTTACGTTAGACAAGAATTAATTATCATTTGAGATAAGTCATGCGTTAAAGTCAGGCAATAATATTTAAATATTTATTATTTATATGGAAAAATAATGAAAACGCTTGCAAATCACGATTTCGCGTCGTAAAACAATGACATTAAATAATAGAAATAAATATTATTAAGAAATCCTGTGATGTTACATTTAATTTTCAAACATCTATTCTTTTTTTACTGTTTAGTGAGGCAACGAAGCAGGCGATTCCGCTATGGTAAGAGATCACCGTCGCCGATTGAAAATCACGCCACATCCGCGCTTTGGTAGTGTTGTCAGTTCTTCGCCGCTAAAACGGTATAATTTCCAACAGAATACTCAGCATAAAACGGTACTATTACTGTTTTTCGCAGAGTGAGTGAGGATATCCTTGTCCCTTAAAAGTGCCACTTAAGAGGCGTAAAAATCCGGCAACACAACTAATGCCCGGACTGTGGCGCGGTTGTGCATGGGCGGCAGTGTTATTATACCATATAGAAGAGCCTGTTTCGTTGTCCGCTATACTGTAAAAAAACTCCCGTGTCTCCGATATCCTCACTCACTCAGTGAGACGCAGTACAAGTTCTTCGATCTGGTACTCTGTTCTATGAACTCGTGACAAGCCGGCATTACCATGGCTCTTCTTATGCAAGATCAGTAGAAAACTTTAACCATATAATTGTCGAGATTAATTTAGAATATTGTTAATTGCACCTAATCGTTTCATTACTAATAAGACAAGACTCGTAGAATAAATATACATAATTTTGACATAAATTTGGTATATTTGGATTTCAAGAAATCCGTGTACCGTATTATATGCCTCAAAATTATTTATCCCCAATATGATAAATATTTAAAAATTTAATTTAATTAATTAAAAATATTAAGGCTGACAACGCATCCGTGGCCAAGCTGGAACTAAGAGTGCCCATTCGAACCACTTTTTTAGTGAAAACAGGAAAGCAAAGCAGGGAATAAGTGGTCCTCCGCACATGGACATCCTCAGCGACGGCAACGCACCGGCCGCGGGTGCGTTGCCGGCCTTTTGAGATAGGTATTTATTTATATTATTCTAGATGAGCCTCCAGCTCTTTTACCTTCTTTTTATGAAAAAAAAAGTAGTAACAAAAATAATGAATATGAAAAAGGTACGTAATATTCTGCTTATTAAACCCGTAAAAGACGTAAATAATAAATGCCGGTTATATGGCTTGTAATAGAAGTTTATTTATTAGTTTGACATTAACAAATATAGAAACAGAAATCAAGATTCAATAAGTTAATCTTTACCCTTAGAAGCTGCAGAAGATACAGAAAGAAATAAGGCCGGCAACGCACCCTCAGCCCTGCAAGACCTAGTGGTGTCTATGGACGGAGGAGCGCCTGCCCTAGGTGAGTCTCCTGCTCGTTTGCCACCGATTTTATAAAAAAAATTGAAATATTTAATTTTTTAAATGGTATAGTATAAAGAACAGTGATATTATTATTCATTTTAAATTCCTCTGTGATATATATCATTACCACAGGTTTTTATTGCGAGGGGAATTAAATGTATATATTGAAGTGTGAATCATTAAGTTTTATAACATATTTGAAGATGTGACGTAGACTCAATGTTAAATTTATTGTCTTTAGCATATTTGATGTATATATGACTTATTTTGTATTTCAAAAATTAATTTTTATTTCCATTATACTAGTCCATAATCTAAGTATAAAATACGTGATTGTTTATTGACATACCTAATTATATACGTAAAATTTAATTACATGCAATAACAAGCTGTTGACTTTTTAAGCAAAATCGGTAGACAAACGTGCAGGCTTACCCAAGCAGCCCTCCCCCCATGGACATTCCCATCCCCTTATCTTAAAACCTCTTTAACTCACTTGTACTTAATATTTCTAATATGAAATATTATTTATTATATAAAACTAATCTAAACTTCAGTTTTTAAGTCTTAAAATTATATTGTAAAAATCATCGTCTTTAACTTTAAAACTGGAAAAATTAGAATAAATATTTACCTGTGGCATATATCCTATTCTTGGACCTGGCACCCCACTTCCAGGGCCTCCTGGTCTTCCACCAAGTACCCATATTTCACCGGAATTCAGTCTTCGTCTGCCCACTATACACGATAGAAGTGTTGTTTTTCCACATCCCGATGCACCAAGCAAACCATAGCTAAAAAGATCCGTTATAATTTATACAAAATGTTATTAATTTTTATTTTTAAATTAATTGTTATATATTCTTATATGAAACAAAACACATGCGCAAAATCACATTTAACAGACTAAAACGTGGCAATTGACAATTGACTGTCAACTGGAAAGACTTGACCATAAACACTAGAAATTGCAGGCATAAACTATAGCTGTCTGACGGAACTCTGCTTGAGTATGTTCCAATAACGATATTTTTCATCAATCCATAAATATAAAACCTATTTAAATTGTTATAAATTTAAAAAATAATACTCTTTCAAATTGTACTACAGTGTAACATTCTCGTTTCTATGAAGCACATATATCTTGGCGGAGCAAAATTGTTAAACACTACGCTTAATTAAAACCTTTCAAATTATGTATACTAAAAAAACTTCTGCAGTAAAAAATAAATGCAAAGCTCCTTAGTAGGAATTATTTTTAAAACCAAATAAAATTATGAAGATATTTTACGCAAACAAAAACACATTTTGAACGTCACACGTTGAACTATAAACTGTAATAATTATAGTGCATATTACATAATTGAATATTTTTTTCTCGTTGAAAAATGTTTTTGTACTGTAATGAGAGTGGTTTTTCTATATTTAAAAATGAAAATAAAATAATAAGAAACTTCTGATGCCAATTTTAATATCTTCAATATATACAATAATAAAACTTTTTGATTAACTATAATGATAAAAATAATACATAGTATTGATAACAGGACATAAATATTTTTTTTAAATATATTATAAGGTTGTGTTTATGCTAAATATGTAACAGACAACGTAAAAAGATTTTTAAAAAATTTACTTAGTTTTTATATAAAATATACTATTAAATTTAAATATTTTTATTTTTTTAATTTTATAGCGGACAACGAAGAGAGTGTTCTCCTATATGGTAAGAGAACACCGCCGCTAATGAATTGTGTTGCTGGCTTTTTACGCGACTTAAGCGATACTATTAAAGGCCTCCGATATTCTCAGTCACTCTGCGAAACACATTACAAGTACCGTTTCACGCGGAGTATTCTGTGAGACCGTGGTATGACTTCGGACGAGCCGGCTCAATTAGTGCAACTGCATTTCTTTCCCTCCCCTATATTAATAATAATTCAGGAACTAATCCTAACTAAATTCAAGCTAGTAATTATAATTTTAATTCATTTCTGTGTCTTGCTGTTAGATTTCATGTTGGGCAAACATGGTTTGTCATATATAAGCTACAAATAAATTCGTATTTACATGGCACCCTTAGGAACTGTCATGTTCAATCCATCCAAAATGACATTTGGATTCTTCGCTGGTCCATATCGCTTATGTGCTCTTCTTACACAGACCGCCTGCTTTTTCCTTGAAGCCAAGGTAGATTTCTGCGGCTTCATCATTCTATTTCGCCGAAGGGCTAGCTCCGCATCAATATTATTGGGCTGCCGCACATCCTCCATAGATATAGTAGCCCCTTCATTGTCGTAGGCAGGCATGTTTCTGAAATATATTAGAAAATTATTAATTTAATTCATTATTACTTGAATAATTGTATCTATTTAGAGTAGAACGGGTTCATGAATAGCCGTAGGAATAATTTTTATGTGTTTCATGTTTTTATGCACGTCTGTCAGTTTATACATTGCTATCTTGCTAACATACAGTAAAAAAATCATATTGAAAATATTCCGAGGACTAATTTTCAAGTATAACGAATATAAAAATTAATAGTCCTAGAAAGGTTTGGCTAAATTTAGATTATCTTATTTAATAACTAGTAATTATAATTATAATCTAGATTTTTTTAAACTAAGCGAAACTCATCAAGCTATAAATACATATGTTCAAAAATACAGCTTTGATTTTTGCTCATGTTGGAAATGAACCATCATTATTATTAACAGGATTTTAGGTGTAAAGTATTTAGTATCAAGGTTTAAAATATGTATTCACGTCATATTTACGTCAGAGTGACGTAATTTTTCTTCTGACAGCCTTTTTATTACAAAGTTGTTAATATCTCTGACGTCAACGTTCGGGTATTTTAAAGAAACAAATTGAGGATATCGGAGGCCTTTAAATGTGCCGCTTAAGCTGCGTAAAAAGCCGGCAACACAACCAGTGCGCGGAGTGTGGAGTGGTTGTTCATGGGCGGCGGTGTTCTCTTACGATTTAGGAGACCCACCTGCTCCGTTGTTCGTTATACTATAAAAAAACAGAATCACACCAATGATATTTAATATACGATGAATAAATTTTTTTCTTGTTCTGGTACTTAACCTGTTAAACAGCCAATTTCATCTTATATATTTATTTATATAACCTATACCGTAAAGGCCGCTACTGCACCTACGGATCTCCAAGGTGAGCCTCCTGGTAGTTTGTCACCTTTTTCATTAATAAAATATGGAGGATATCATTTTTTATTTATATTTTTATTTTATATTTATTTCAGAATATTTTTTTTTCATGGCCTTAATAAAAATTGCCGCTTGAGCGACGTAAAAAGCCAGCAACACAAACAATGCGCGGACTGTGGCGTCGTTATTCATGAGCGGCGATGTTCGCTTACCATAAACGAGACCCACCTGCTCCGTTATCTGCTATAGAATAAAGAAAAATGTTCTTAATATATGCATATTTCAAAAACTTCAAAAACTATTCAAGTTGTATTATAATTTATTTAAATATAAGAAATTGATATTTATAAATGTTTGAAATATTAATGACTAAACGTGTATATAATATCCGTAGTAAAAAAGCGACTGTCAATATTTTTTGTTAATTATAAATTTAACAAAAAACAGTTAAGTCAAACGTCATTACGACGTTATTGATATCATATATTCATAGATATAATACGATGAATCGGTATGTAAATTTAAATCGAATTGATCTGATATAGTCTAAGTTATAACTCGTTGAAGTCATTTTTACAATTTGAATAAATTAACACATTTAATGGTATTTTAGTTGGCACATTGTACTTTTAGCAGTAATGTTTCAAATTTTATGATATTTTTACGATCTATTACGATTTATATACGACTTCTGTTTCTTGTATGTTATTCAACGTTTATTTGTTTATTTTTAATGTATATATGTATGAAAATAAGGTCTCAGAGGAACTGAATCATTGTACATATTTATTATAAAAAATTATTATAACATTTTATTTCTAATTAATATAACATTAACCATAATATAGAAGACAAGGATACATGACAACTTCTGCACATACACCAACTGGTACCTTTGTAACTATCCAATAACTTATAAATAAACTATTATAAATTTGGCAATAAAAAAAATTAAACACTAAGAGTTTCTTGTTGAATCTTCTTTTAGAGGTAAATTTTCCAAGCCAATGGTAGCTTTACTGATAAATGTAATTCGACTTTCAAAAGTGCCCCTTATGGGGCCTTTTTTGAAAAAATGCTTTTGAATATGAATTTGAATCGTATTTCCTAATATACAAAAGTGCAGTCAATTTATAAAAATATATAATAGATATCTTTTTTTATAAGATAGTGGAAAACGGAGCAGGTGGGTGTCCTATATAGTAAGAGAACACCGCCGCCCATGAACAACTGCGTCACAGTCCGGGTATCGATTGTGAATATTCTGTGAGCCCGTGGTATCACTTTGGATAAGCCCGTTCAATTAGTGCATCAGCATGGCTGAACATGGCTCTTCCACGGAAAAATAAATTCTTTAGTTAATTTTATAACAATTAGATCAAATATAACGTAAATGAATATTTATTAAATTTTAAAGTATATATGTTAACCTCTTTTCTTCCTATGATTTATTGTTTAATTTCTTGACTTAATAAACTATATTAATTGTATTACTATAACTTGGTACTTTTCTACTGAACGATGTAAACTGTAGATGAATACTGATATTCACTTGTACGACTTGATTTAAGGAAATTACATTTTAAATTTACATTAAAGCAAGGAGATTTTATTATAATTAATCAAATTCAAGTTTAAAGTCATTAGTTACCAACCATTAATCCCTACTGAGTTTCCTGATTGTTCTTCTCAAACGTGCTTGAGCGACCCGTAACTATGTAAGTTTAGACAAAGATATGTGTTTGTGATTTTTGATTTGACTATGACGAAAGTTAACAAAGACATATAAAAAACTGCTAGTAAAGTTTTCGTTAAATAACCACATATGTTTTATATTTTTTATGAATCTTAACAAATAAATATATATGTAATTGACTCGTAAAAAACTCTGTGTCAATTTCTATTTTATTTTTAAATTCTATTATTTTTAAGGTATATATTGCATTGAGAAATAAAAAAAATTGTAACCTTATATGTAGAATAATATGAATTGTTTAACCGTATACTGAAAAATATCTAGCAAAAAACTGGAGTATAACGGATAATAAGATAGGACAAAATATCAATGAATATTTCTACATGTGAATTAGTTATTGTAAATGCAAGGAAAATTATAAATCTTTTCTCATATAGAATTGTATTGTCTTACATACCATTTTAAAGCAGCAATATAAAATATTAAAAACATAAACTGCGCATAGGAACTCATTAGTAATTGTCTTCAAAAACAATACGTCATTTATATCCCCACAAAAAGGTTTGTTTACACGAACTTACTGACCCGTACATACAACAAAAACATGTAATAAATACAACATAACGACAACGTAGGTAGAAAAAGTATCAACCCACCTTCATCTGGCTTTATTTTGTCATTCTCCTTGGTTTAACGTGCAAAATCCCACCAAAACATTAAGTACTCACTCTTGGATACCTCAAGATAAACTTATGTAATAAATTTATCATATGCTCTCAAATGTCATAGAATTTCCTCTATTTCATACAATAATAATATTCGCCAAATATATTCAGTATCTCGAACGTTGACTACAGAAATTGCTAAACCAGCCATTATTTTGGAAATTCATCCAAGCGGATATATGTTATAAATGTTTGTGTATTATTATTAACTATATAAAAATATTTAATATTATTTTAGACTACATGTATTATAAATGAAATTACATTTTTAAAGGTAATATTAAATTAGTTCATATAATTTCTTGCATAATATTAGGAGACAAATGAACAGTGGGCTCACGGACGCTAAGCGGTTCACTGCACATGGAACCTTGCCGCCGGGAGCGCCGCAGGTGCGTTACCGGCATTTAAGAGATTTACGCCATTTTTCTTTCCATATCTATAACATCACCAATGCGAAGGCTGTGTATGAGTGTATGTTCTCACTGTGAAAATGTAGAGGTATAGTTTTTTGTATCTTTCAATAGTTTTTTTTTATTGTTCTATAGCGGAAAACGGACCAGATGGGTTCCTATATGGTAAGAGAACACCGCTGCCCATTAACAACCGCGCCTGTCGGCGCATTGATTGTATTTCCGGGTTTGTTGCCGGATCATCGTAAAAAACCGTATAACACTGAGTATTCTGTGAGCTCGTGATATCACTTCGAACGAGCCGGCCTAATTAGTTCATCATATATAAATAATTTATAATATATAAATTAAGCTTTTACATAATAGCAATGTCTTTAAATTAATCTAGAAACTTTTGACTGTTGTTTCCAAATACAGCGTACCAAACTTGCATCCATTAAAATAGAGTTAAGGGCATGCCTTGCAACCAAAATATCTATGCCAAGGCTCATCCGAACCAGCCTCATTGTCATTGATCGATTACTTATGGCGATGTAATTTATTTCGAGGTTGAAACGTCCTCATAATTATAGGTAACACAGTTTTAAGGGTTATAAATGGGGAAAAAATCATAAGATCAGTTTCAGATATTAAGACATTCGAAAATGTTCAAGAATATTTATATGAAAAAAAATAATTAAAATAAAGGTATTTTTATATGTGCCTCTTTGGAATAATTGCCAAGTTTAAGAACAACATAGTTCCGAAATATCGAGTGTATGGCGGTAAGATTCCGGTCAGGCAATCGACCGATTAAGCTACTGCGAGCTTCTAAGGAATTCCTAAAATGTCTTCAGCAGAAAGGTAACCACTGCTGTCCCAAAAGAGTCTTGCATCTCTGATGACGACCAACATCTTCATGAGGAACCGACCAGAGAGACAAAACACATATATCTTTACCAATTTATATATTACGTCTTCAATCTTATATAACATTCTTTAAATTCGACTTATTTTTAGATATTTAGCCAAATCATGCATATTCTATTGAGAAGAACAAACATTCGTCATTATCTGACATATATCAAGACATGTGAACGTGTTTCTTTACTTTGAATTATATGGAAAGCACAGTTGTTAATTGTAAGATTGTCAACACTTTACTGTATAAATGGCGGTAAATTTAAATCTTCCCTTAATTTTGTGAAAGCCTTTATAATAAATATTTATTATATATTTAGCCACAAATATCGAGTATCTCAAAAGATTTTTTTCATAATAAGTGGATCGATTAAAAAAATAAGTAGTATATCGAAAAATGTTAATTAATTATTAAAATAAATATTGTTTTATTATTCTATAGAGGACAACGGAGCAGGTGGGTCTCCTGTATGGTAATAGAATGAACATGCCCATGAACAAATGCGCCACAGTCCGCGCATTAGTTGTGTTGCCGAGTTTTTTGTAAAGCCGCTTAAGCGGCAATTTTAAGGGCCTCCGAAATCCTCATTCACTCCGCGAAACAGTAGAGTTTCACATTGAGCCCGTTGATTCTGTGAGCCTATGGTATCACTTCGGACGAGCTGGTCCAATTAGTGCGTCCACGTATGCTTCAGTATGGGTCTCCCAAGGGTAAATATACTATATTTTATTCTGAAAAACAATATTGTCCAAATGTAGAACCCGCCTTCGCGACACTCATTTAACGGAGCAGTAAAATTATATATGATAGCTCGGAAGGTGGATTCAGGGATGGCTGCCATTTCCTGATGAATATTTTCCTGCATCAATTGAATTTAGTAGACATGCACTGTGTGCAAAATAGGGTGTCGTGATGATCTATGCACATTAAAAGAACTTGCGTGCTTCCGAATTAAAAAGTGCTGGTCACAGACAGACTGAGTAACACTTTCCACGTTTTCTACCGTTCTTGATGAGATGACCTTGGTCGACCGAATTTTGCTTTTACCAGCCGTGCCGGTTATGCCAATTTCTTCTAATTTTTTGGTCTGCTTAAAAAGGAATGCTTATCTCATCATTAAGGTGACGAAAACCTCTAATACTACAGTATTCGTAGTAATATTAGCGAAGTGCACCTACGCTTAAATATTAGACGAAAACTACATTACCAAACTCTTATTTTATATTAAAATAATTTGTTACTAAGTGCTTATTAAGCCTGCCAAGCGTGGTGATTAGGGCAAAACAGCCTCCTTTTGGGGGAGGCCTATGTCCAGTAGTGGATTTGATAGACTGATGATGATGATGATGTAGTGCTTATTGCGAAAATAAAACCTGTCAGCCGTCATTTGAAGTCGTATTTGTTTATCGTGCTGCAAGGACACGGTCTCACTTTGCATTAAGTGGCTTATAATTATTGACATTGAATGACAATTCAATACAAAACATTTAGCAATATTATTTAATAATTATGAATTATTTAAGCTGTGCATCATACTTTCATGTATTTTATATAAACGATAACACATTAAAAAAGTTGATAATTAAAACTTTACATCTATTAATGTAATATCAACATTGTTTATATTTTGATGTTGAATACTGTTTAACACAGGTATTTCAATAAAACTAGTGCTTTCCAATTGAAAGCGTTTTTTATAGTTATATATATTATGGTTTTGCCATCGAGCTTGAGGTTCACCTGCCATAGGCGGTACTCATGCACCCTCAGCATTTCCAGGGTGCGTTGCGGATCTTTTAGGGATAGGATCTTTTATAGTAAAATTTTCTATAATTCGATATTTTTAATTGTTATTTGTATGGTAATTGTGGCCATCGAGCAGGAGGTTCGTCTAGGATAAGCGGTCCTCCACCCATGGATACTCCTAGCCCATGCAGAGCCGCGGGTGCGTTACCGGTCTTTAAGAAATAGGAACGTTTTTTTTAAGATCCTCAAGTCCCCAAGTATATTTAAATAATTGCAAGATTACGCTACGAAATTGATCGATAAAAATTCTAGAATCGTTATTGCATCTTCAATATTATGAATATATAAATATTCATTGAAGGTGTTCTCCATAAATCTTGTAATACACATTACGTGGAATACTTTTGCGAGTCACCGCCGTAGGGTAAGAACAACAGTGGGTATGTAAAAAAATCTCTGATTATTCGAGACTCGACAATTTTACTTATTCCAGAAAATTTATATAATTAAGTGACGCAACACCGACAACACACAATCTGAACGCGACTTTCGACGCGATTGTCTATTTATTTTAAAAAAATATATGTTATTTTTATATTCATAAATCCAGAAATACATCATCTAAGGCTGCGTCTTCAATATGTAGTACCCTTCCATACACTTGAAATGGAGTGTTTACAGTGTGCTGGTTTTGCGCTCAATCTACGCAGTTTGCAGTGTTACACGAGCCGACCATCACACTAGGTGGCTGACTCAAAGAAAAACAGGTTCCGGTCGGCGGCGAAATAGTTTCAGTTTGCCGCAAACTGTTCATGCGAACAGTTTTAGTGAAACACACCACTCCCTTTGCATTAAAAAAAAGACCGGAGATTCAGTCGACAGCGGTTCGGAATAGTGCGACAACTTGCGAAGCCGGGCAAATCAATCTGAGTGTGCCGCTGACTCACATTTCAGTTGGTCACCCATTTGCGACTCACTCAACTTGTATTGAACAGTTTACCAACTGAAGTCGCAGCCTTAGTGATCATTTCAGTGTAGTCTTCCATATGAACTAACTGCTCCATTGTCCGCTACATATTAAAAAAAAATATCGCGTCAATTGTTACATCCTTAACATAAAAAAAGAGGAAATACCTCTTTTTTCTCATATCTTCTTTAGTTAATAATTAAATTAGTACAAGTGTTTCTTATAATTAGAGGATGTCGGAGGGCCTTTAAAGTTCCGCTTTAACGGCGTAAAAAGCCGGCAACCAATACGCGGAGTTTAGCGTGGTTGTTCATGGGCGGCGGTATTCCCTTACCATTTAAGAGACGTACCTACTCCAGTGTATGCTATTGAATAAAAAATAGAAAAAAAATGTGAATCAGATAAAGCTTTAATTTCGTAACATTTTAGGTTTTTATTTCAAGAAACTATTTGGAAATTAATTTAAAACAATTAAATTATATTATAATTAATTTAATTTAGTTAAAACATCCATCCGGTAACCACACTTACCGGAGCAGAATAGTACCACTCCCAGTCTTCCTAATGGGATGTCGTAAGAGGCAACAAAAGGACACTTCACCGGAGGGTGGGCAGCAGCGCCCTTTCGAGTACAGCAGATGTTCTGCGATCACCAACCCGCCTG
>DWCF01006512.1:0-12278 GCA_018230265.1 Delias oraia | reverse complement strand
GTTTAAAAAGGCGGTAACACCACCAAAGCGTGGATTGTGGCGCAATTGTCCATGGACCGCGGTGATCTTTTACCATATACGAGACCCGCCTTCTATGTTTGCTATTAAAATATAAAAATTAACTTATTTTTATCAATAGGTACAAACATTTTTCATAATATTTTTGACGGTATGACACAAAAACTAAAAGGTACAAATATTGAAGCAATTAAAGTATTTCGTTATTGTGAATGTAATTGAATTCGTAGCTATACCAGTGTAAAAACGTCTCATTGACCACATAAACGTTTTACAAAAGCCCAAAGCCATTAATAATATCAACGAAAGAGTTACATCGGAATTTGTATAAATCACACTAATCCCATATCACTGGATCTTCGTCAAACAAATTCAATAGGAAAATAATTTACGACCTTAAAAAATCTTAAACAATAATAAGCAATGTGTCAAAATACGATCACAATACAGAATGATGAGCATTGAAAAGGTGACCGCATGATACAATGAACCCCACTCAGTGGGGACAATGTTTTCGACTTGATTGAGGACAAAAAGTATGAACTTCTGTAGCAGTTAATATAACGTAGGGCACAAAAGAACCCGCGGTGGTATATTCAGGGTTCTTCATCACGGGTTTTGAAAAGATTTGAAAGGGTAAGAGGAAATAAATTCTCTTCTAATGTGTTTTTTTTTCAAATGCATTATTTTAACTTTCTGCACATATGACAACATATTAGTTAAAACGTTAGCGTAAATATTAAATCATAATTAAAGAATTTGTACATACCTTACTTTCTTTAAATATTTGATCGTACCTATTGTACCGGCAAAGAATTTCTTATGGCTTCATAACGGTAGGCCGTAGGTACAGTATCTTTTGGTTTTAACATCGTTTCAAATGTGGCTAGATATACCTACCATATATTTTTTACAATAAGGTGGTTTCATAATCTTATAATTTTATAATAATAAGTTATATAAGTTTTTATAACGTAAAACTTTGCAGTAAGATATCAATAATTTTAATATATACAATTTTAACTTACGTTTATTACATAATTCACGTTATTTTTTGATTTTCATTTGTTAAATTAATGGACAAAGTATATTTTCTGTAGTATATAGCTAAATATTGTAATTAATTTAGACAATCTAATAGATTTATCGTGGAAATACAATCTAAAACGAGTTTCAAGAGAGATAACACAAAGCTTATTCAATGACCCGCATAGAAAATGTTATTTTAGATTCGTGTAACATTGATCAAATCGTCATGAACATATACGCAATTCATCAATAAGTATTCTTTACAATTGACGATATAATAAAGAAATGAAACTAATATAAATAAATGGCCGGTAATATTTTAACGTCAGTGGCTGTTTAGTATGGAGGAGAATCATTTCGGAACCGCTTTATTCTGACTTGCAGGTCCTACGTGTAGTTTAAGAAGAATTTTCTCTTTTAATATAAGAATAAAATAACTGATATAGATTGTATATCATAACATCATAGTATACATGTGTATAATATTTAAAGAGCGATTATTACTTTTAAATGGTATTAAAACTGTACGATTTTTATTATAAGGCTAACGGGACTAATGGGACAGGCGAGTCCTTATAGTAAGAGATCGCCACCGCCCGTGGACAATCACTCCGCTGTTGTTTAAGCGGTTTTATAAGCTATTCTTGATGGATCTATAGGATAATGCTTTATTTTATGAATCACAGTACAAGTACTATTTACCACTTGTACATTATGAGTAGTGTTGCCTAAATGCAAGATTTACCCAGTCTTGGTCTTGCACCAATACACCTGGTATTGGTCTTTGTATTGCGCTCCCAGTCTCGGTCTCGGTCTTGCAGCAAGTGTCTTACAAGTCTTGCTATTACCTATTAGACTATTGTTGTTTACTAATGTTTACTTCAGATCTTAGAAAAACCTGTCAAAATACGAACATTTTGAGTTTTCAATTAGCATAGCCATAGTAAAGATCTACCAGAATAATAAATATCTAAAGATTTAATGCGAAATTCCAAAAATCACTGCCAAATAAAAAAGCTGCAAGACGCAATAGTCTTGCAGCTTTGTCTAGTTCTTTCTCAAGTCTTACAGAATTTGGTTAACACTATCTGTGAGCACGTGGATAAGCCGTAGATTACATGCCTCTCCTACTTGAAACAATGATAAGACTTTCAATTAATTTGGTACTTTTAGTAGCAATTATATTTGCATGTAGGGCAAATTTTTACACTTCAAACAAATTAATTATAAAAGAATCCTCTTCCACACTTGTGTTCGGAGCGATGGTGATAACAAGTGCAGCTAACTAGCCAGCGCTTAAGCCTAAATTACAGCCAAGCTCACTAATCAGTCATCGTATCAAATACAATTCAAATACTAACCGTTGTATTAGAGAGGACGTGTGGAATGTCAGTGATCTCATTGTACTGATGTTGTATTAGCTTCGAGTCTGATCTCGATTTGTATCGAGGGTTTGCAATATCTAACTCATAAAGATACCTATTAATACTATCTTTTAACTGTTAAGCTAATTTAAATTATATATGCAAAGTAATTGTTTATTCATTTATATTTAATTTTTAATATCTAATTGATAAAAGTTTTATTATATAACAGACAGGGGGCAAGAAAACCTTCTAAAGATATCGCTGCTGTCTATGGATAACTATTAACTGCGTCACAATCCGATATTTCGTTGTGTTTACAATAAAAGCCATTTGACGTTACTACTACTTACTACGCCTTACACACAACGGTACTATTTCACAATGGTATTCGGTGAGCTGATGACTCCGGCAAACAGGCCCAATTCAGCAAAGATCTCCTACGGGTGAAACAGTTTTAAGACTATCGCCTGCTCTTCCAAACACCCAATACATTTTACAAAAAAAGTTGTAACTTCTGAACCTTGTACCAATGACATCACGGTATGTTACAAGATCTCGCTTTGTAATTCTTAAACAAAATATCAAATTTTTTAGGTTTTTTATTGTGTATATTCGAAATAGACAGCACTTTGTAAATGTACCATCCACTTGTATCACTTATTACATTATTTTCACTAGTGGTAGAGCTAAAGCATATGCGGACGCATTAATTGGGCCGGCTCGTCCGAAGTGACACCACGAGCTCACAGAATACTCAGCGACAAATGGTAGTTGTACTTACTTGAAACGGTACTTCTGTGTTTCGTTTAGTGAGTGAGGATATCGAAGATCCCTAAAAATGCAGTTTAAATCCGGCAACATAACCAATGCGCGGACTGTGGTGCGGCTGTGCATGGGCGGCAGTGGTCTCTTACCATATAGGAGATCCACTTGCTCCGTTGTCCGCTATACCTTAAAAAAACATTATGTAATTATATGATTGTATTGTACCTTAAAAGAGAACCTGTGTTTCAACGGCAACATAATTCACAGCAATTGCAATGTGAATTTAGGGATATTTATCAAAGAGTAACGAGAATAGCAAAGTGGTTGCGGCAGGCTTGAACTTTCCAACGACACGAATGGCGCATTAGCTTTGACAGTAAATGGCGGCAAGTCAGCGGTCCTCGTGCTCACGAGTATCGACAACATAATGAGCCATCGCGATTCACATGGCTTCAACTTCATCTCTCCTATGTAGGATCACACCTATTTCCCATACGAATAATACCTACTAGTAAGAAACCTATATATAGTAAATAGTCTAGGTAAAGCCACATGCTTATGTTAACAGACTAACCGACCCATTAGTGATATCACACATTGAACACCAGCGCAAAGCATAATTGTTCTGTGCATAGCAGGGTGAGTGAAGTCTATCACGTTTTTTTATTGTATAGCGGACAACGAAGCAGGTGGGTCTCCTATGGTAAGATAACACGGCTGCCCATAGGCAACTGCGCTACAGTCCGCGCATTGGTTGTATTACTGGTTTTTTACGCCACTTGAGCTGCGTTTTTAAGGGCCTTCGATATCCTCTATCACTCAGCGAAACATAGTAGAGGCTTCGTTTCAAGTAGATACAACTACTATTATACGCTGAGTATTCTGAGAGCCCGTGGTATCACATCGGACGAGCCGGTCTAATTAGTGCGTCCGCATATGCTTCAGCATGGCTCTCCCACGGAATTTCATGTTTCGCTCGTCGCTTAAACTGTATAAAAGCCGGAACGCAACGAAATATCAACATAAGTGCACCTGATCTCTTACCATCAAGAAATCTAACAACTCTGTTGTTCGTTATAATATAAAAATAAAATGTAATAAGATCCTTACATTATTTTTTCTATAAAAACGACAGCAAAAGAGCAGAAGGCTCACTTAGTCCACCGCCCACCATCCTTTGCAAGGCCACGGGTCCGTTGCCGGATTTTTAGGGGTAGGAATGCTTCTTTTTTTAAGGTCCCCATGTCACAATCTCTCTGATAACAATCGTCACTATTGTAGAATCTGCTATCTTTGAGTATCCTTCTGCATTCTGTGATGAAACATGCACTAAAAGAACAATACTTACAAAATAAGAAATGGTCTTTAAAGTAGATATATGTATAGATGAATCATAAATAAATATTTCAAACAAAGGTTGTGTTGATGGCTCTAACGGGTTCAAAAGTCAACAGGTCTATTTCTCACCTCTAGCTTCAATAGTGTAATTTTGCTGCATCCATGTGTAAAAACCCTATAAAATCCAGAATTAAATTAAATGTCTTTAGTTAACAAATGGATCCACATCATAATTGACAACTTTATTGTAATTCACACTCGAAAATCCATTTAAGATTACAATTTGATTCGGGATGTATTCCTAGTTAGAAGAAGAAGCTCACAAACGAGATCCATCCTAATATTTACATTTATATAACTTATACTTTGATTTGTATTATCTTGTGCTTGAAATCCCTAAAATTATGTACTTAAATTTCACACATGGGAAAGCCATGCTGTAGCATATGCTGTCGCAATAATTGGGTCGCCTCTTCTGGAGTAATACCACGGGCTCACAGAATATTCAGCATAAAACGATACCTCTCCTGTATGTAATAGCGGAGGCCCTTAAAAATTTCGCAAAAAGCGTCGTCAAAAGCCGCCAACACAACCAATTCGCTGACTTGGCGCAGTTGTCCATGGGCAGCGATGTTCTCTTACCATATAGGAGAGCCACCTGCTCCGTTATCCGCTATACTAAAAAAAAAACTTAAATAGTTAATTCCTAATTAATAACAGTAATAAATTTAGTCGTTTTCCAATCCTTTCAGATGCTTTTATGTATATAAAAAGCTTTCTTCTATGTTTATTTATAACATTTATGGTTAAACTTGTATTATTGTCACAGATTCTAAATTAGTTAAAATCGAAGATATAATAAGTTGCTTCAGTCTTATAGTGGGATAAAAAAATTGGAAAATAAACAAAAATTCATTTTGACCACCTTGCGAATTTAAAACAGTATAAATTGAATATTTATGTCCTAATAATGTGGTATAAATCATAAAAGGTAAGTGAATTATGCTGGTAAGTGCGAGCAAGCTGACTTAATGTGGCTTAGCCTCCAGTTATCATGTATCACAGCCACTTTTTGCTCACTTTTAATAAGCATCATTAGGACCATACAGAGTAATAAACATATAGATATTTTTGCTTTATCACTACTACAATCATTTTATTCCGGCAGCACACCTGTAACAAAGCTGGAGCTAGGTATGTCCCTGATAGTGGACCACTAGGTTATCAGTTGCCTACCGAGCTATTTCCAAATCAATACGACGTAGCAATCTTCATAAAATCATGGGTTATCTACTCTGCCATAAAAATATATTATATCAAAATATTAAAATGATCTCACTACAGATATAGTAGATATATCATCTATAAGTGATAAATAGCTAAAATTAGTTTAATTAAAATAATTAACAAACATAAAAACTAAATTTAGGCTTATTTCATTAAATGTTTGGATATCTTTACGTCTTATAGAGTTATTCTTAAATCAGACAATGAATCTTATCATCCGTTTACAAACTTTATCTCTGTAAAAATCGTTTGCTATTGAGACGGCAATACATAGTGATTGATGGCGGATTCGTGGCAGAAATGCTCGCGGCAAATTTTGGATTTATCACCGCCACTCCAACACCCTACATCCGTTCCCAGTCACATGGGACCTTACTTGAATATCTAATAACTCAGAGTTTACTTCATTTTAATAAATAATAGCGTACAATTATAGGAAATTATTTAATCTTTTGTTATTGCAAAGTTATAGGACATACGAAATAAATTGTTTGAATTTTGTTACAGCGTGCTAAAAGATATAGGTAAAGTTTCGTGATAGCTACTCAAGAGGCTTCGAAACGGAAACATATTTTCAAGATATCAAACCCGCGAGTTAAACATAGTATGAATAATTTGACCAACATTAACATACCACAACCTAAGCATAGTTCCTACTTACTTGTAAATATAATTCGTAATGCAAAAGCACAATTATTTAGTTTTTTATATATTGTAATTTGTTTATGTCTTTTGGTGACGGTATACTAGGATATTTGTATGAGGGTGTATAATTTAATTCATATGAAGAGGCAACTCAGAAGGAATAGAAAGACAGATAGGTCTAGATTATCTAAATTATAGCCTAACCATATGACAATAATGTCACACGAGAGAGAGTCATGCTGAAGCATGACCATGAAGCTGACCCACTAATTGGGACGTCTCGTCCGAAGTGACACAACGAGCATACAGAATACTCAGTGTGAAACGGTACTTGTACTGTGTTTCGTAGAGTGGGTGACGATATCGGAAGCTCTTAAAAGTTCCGCTTAAGCGGCGTAAAAGGCCAGCATCACAACGAATGCAAAGTATGCGAAATGTGGCGCAGTTGTGAGGTGGGTGGCGGTGTTCTCTTACCATAAAGGAGACCCACCTGCTATAAAACAAAAAAAAATTATTATTCTGTCCAATTATTATATTTTAAATAAGTATTGTTTTAAATCTGTTTATTTCAAGCGTAATTTTTATTAATCGTTATAAAACTACTTCACAATTTATGAAACCTGATTCTTGATCTCTATTATGTAATGCATACCCGGCTAATCGCCAATTTGTTATCATCCAAGGTATAAGATTCAATAAATCAAAATACAGTACAATTACCAAAGACAACAGTACAGTAATTATCGATAAAGATTTATAGGGCGTAGTGTTATTATTTCCAAAAAGCTGTGATATTTGAACCCTTTTGTTTAGCAGCCGCCGGTCAAACAAAGAACAGGTGAAATGTACCGGTCCAACAATGTACGGTCAGTAAAAACATTTCATCAGCGACAGATGAATAATCCTTGTATATTTATTACATCTGGTTCTGTGAAAACTATTGGTTTTTCACTATGACAGATATCAGACAGTGTAAGCAGCACAGATCTCATTTCAGAGATCACCATCCACGTACAACTACAGTGGTTGCGTTGCCGGGTTTTTACAGTAAACAAAATCTGATAATAGGGTTCTAATAGCATCATTTTCACGCAACCATAGCACAAGTCTCAGCCATTTTCACTACAAGATTAAAAAATATATTAAATGAATTTGTAGGTTTTATTTGAAAAAAATATTTTTTTTCTTTATTTTGCTGCTACTACTTTTCTTCATGGTTTTTGTTGATAAGTTTTTATAAGAAGTAAGTGTCTTGATAAAGGTCGCTCTAACACCAGCAGTAATTAGTGACGATTAATTATCTTTTATCTCGATCCTAAAGTCGCTAGCGTAATAATTGCTCACAATATGTTCGGTTAACATTTCTAAATATTTTATATCTTACCAAAGTGCTTATTAAAGCCTTTGCTTTGTAATTATGTTGTTTAGCGGCTCTGACTTCCTGGTTGTATATCCTAAATCAAAACTATCGAAATGTTTTTAAATTTCTCAATAAAATAGTTTGCTTTTAGGCACAACTAGCGTTGGCCAAATACAAGACCAAGACGAAGACCGTCTAATTTTAGCAAGACCAAGACTGACCGTGTAAGACTTGAGCAAAAAAAGAC
Source organism: Delias oraia (assembly GCA_018230265.1). Lineage (NCBI taxonomy): Eukaryota > Metazoa > Arthropoda > Insecta > Lepidoptera > Pieridae > Delias > Delias oraia. The sequence goes on along the minus strand of DWCF01006512.1, from coordinate 4,222 downwards.
TAACCCTGCAAGACTCTTGCGTCTTGCAGCTATTTTTTTGGCAGTGATTTTTGGAATTTCTCATTAAATCATTAGACATATTTTATAAATCTGGTTTGTCTTTATTATGTCTATGCTAATTCAACCTCAAAACTGAAGTAAACTTTAATAAATACCAATAGTCTAATCGGTAATTTCAAAACTTGCAAGACTCTTGCTGCAAAGACCAAGACCAAGACCAATAACAGGTGTATTGGCGCAAGACCAAGACTGGCTAAGTCTTGCATTTGGGCAACACTAGACAAAACTTTAGATAAAATAAGTCTTCTATAGTGATGTAATGAATAGTTATACATTCTATTGATTTTTTAAAATATATTTGTCGGATTTGTACCTATGCGTACGAAAACGTGAGTTTAAGATGAAATCAAAATATCAGTGACGCAAGAGTAAGATCATGAGCAAAGATTGGAGATTTGTTCAAATCAATTTGTTGGAATATGGCAGGGCCCGAGTCATAAGAGTTGTTTATCTTCAATCGAGTGGTGTCGGCATTTCGCATGCGCGGAGCTGGCGCGTGTGACGTCCACCAGGGTTGCCATTATAAATTTATTTGTAAAGGCATACAATATTATTATTAAACCGCTCAAAATGTAACCCTAGTGCTGATCACGGTCCTCAGACATGAGGGACTAGGAACCGACTCTGAGAGAGACAATACATATATAGAAAATTAAATGGACATATATATTAAAATTTTATTGACTGCGACTATGGTCTTACTATATTTTAAATATAGTAAAATAGCAACTAATTTCCCACTACAATTCTAATCGTTCCACAATTGAGCGTTTTTAAGGCATTTTGTGTAGTGCAACATCAGTCGGGTAAAATAAGATGCCTTCAGAGTCTATTTATAAACCAGTACGACATCCGGGCCTTCAAAAAAAGACACTACCTATCCCAAAAAGGTCTGCAACGCATCCGCGGCTCTGCGACGGCTGTGGAGGACCGCTAATCCTGGCTGAGCCTTCTACTCCTTTGCCACCTTTTCATAAAAAAATCTTTTACATTATAACTACGTCTTTGTATTGTATAACTATTAGTAGTTTATGGTGTAGGTATAATGAATTACAACAATCTTATTATAATACGTCTCAGGCTTTTGTCAGCCCCAGACACGCAAATGAGCAAGGAGCTCGCTTCTTCGAACTGCAACCAACACGGCCCTTGCTCTGTCAATCACTCGCTATACACGATTCAAGTAAGGCGTGTCGATAAAATAAAGAATTATTTTTAAAAGCATTTAATATCCTCGGTAATTATATTACTTGCCTTTATGTTTATCTAGTATTTAACCTAAAGTTAGTCTAATTTTACATTTCACATATGAAGGTAACTTTTTTAAATTCTATAGCGGCCAACGTAGAAGATGGGTCTCCTATGTGGTAAGAGCTCGCCGCCCTTGAACCACGCGGCACTTTTAAGGGCCTCCTCACTCACTCCACAAAATACAGTAAAAGTACCGTTTCACCATGAGTATTCTGTTAGTCCATGGTATCACTTCTAACGAGCCGGCAAAATTAGTGCATCCACACATGCTTCAGTATGGCTCTCCCACGTGCGACATTATTAAAACACTCGCCCGGCCACTGCCAAACTCTTCCAGAAACCGAATAACTTAAATTATAATTTATAATTGAACTGACCGGGTTTCGAACCTGATGCCTCTCTGTTCATGCTACTCGTTTTTCCCATTACTAAAAATTGAACTACTGCCTATATAACTATATAGGTATCTATTTGTGCATAATTCAAAGTCAAAGATGTTTATTTCATATAAAATACTATTTTACTTAAGATTTATTAATTTACAATAAAGTAAACCTTGCCACATTAGAAAACCGCATGTGTTTGCCCCATTCTGAGATTTAATTAACTTATCTAATATAGTTCCAGCAGTATGCAATCGATGCATCGCCTGTCCGTTAAATGCAGCCATTACACGGCGCAGCAGACAATTATTCGCTCGGACATAATAATTACAAAGATAATGTATCTATTTTCATATTATTCTTACTATTTTACTACCGCAAATTACATTCGAGCTTTAAACAACCGACTTACTTCATTTTATAATATAGGAAATCGCCGAGGAATGCAGAAAATCAAATTATTTTTTTAAATTCGCGTATATAGCGGGCAACACAACCGAAGTGCGGTTTATAAGCGGTTGTCCATGAGTGACAGTGATCTCTTACCATGTAGGAGACTCACCTGCTCCGTTGCCTGCCATAAAAAATAACAGTAATATATGCCAAAACAAAACCCCACTTCCAGTGGTTATTAAATCGAAGGAAATTTTTATATTTATTAGGATTTCTCCAGCCTAATTCTTTTTTTTTACTATATACCGGACAGTGGAGCAGGTGGATCTCCTATATGGTAAGAAAGCACCGCCGCCCATGGACAACCGCGCCGCAGTCCGCGCATTGTTTGTTTTGCCGGTTTTCACGCCACTTAAACGGCATTTTTAAGGTCCTCCAATATACTCACTCAGCGAAACACAGTAGAAGCAATGTTTCAAGTACAACTACCATTTAACGTTGACTATTCTGTGTATTTCAAATCTTGAAGTACACAAATCCGTACTAAAAGGGGAAAAAAACTGCTATTTTAAATCGAAGTACAATTATACTGACTCAATATCTTTTTATTCGTACAAAAAGTCCGTTTAAAGACACGCTGCTTTTAATCAATCATTATATGTTAATCATATTCAAATACGATTAAAGAGAATCCTGTTAAGAGTTAGCCCATCGATCAAAATTCATAAATGTTTGAGTCAATCGCGGATAGCCATCGCAGGTGCCACGCGGTGAATATACTTATTTATGATGAAATTGGTGGGCTACCTAGACGTTTGAATCCCTTTCGACCCTTTTATTGCTCCTTTAGGGCTTTTTTACCCGTCGCAGAGCCATGCTGAAGCCTATGCTGACGCAGTAATTGAGCCGGCTCGTCCGAATTGATACTACGGGCTCACAGAATACTCAGCGTGAAACGATACGTGTATTGTTTCGCATAGTGAGTGTGGATATCGGAAGCTTTTAAAAAAGCCGCTCAATTGGCGTAAATGCCGCCAATACAACCAATGTGCGGATTGTGGCGCGGTTGTCCACGGGCGGCGGCGTTCTCTTACCGTATAGGAGACCCACCTGCTCCGTTGTCCGCTATACTATAAAAAATATAAAAAAACTCAGCACCAAAAATCTACAACATTGGGGTATAATTTGTATAATTAAACTGCTATAGCAATATATTAATAAAATTTAATGTGTTACTGTGCTATCCCTTAAACTACTTGTACGGTGTGTTAATTAAATACCAATATAGATAAGGACGCGAGAAGTTTATTAGCCATAAATCGATCAGTCAATTCGTAGTTTTCGTTACAAATGGAAATCCTAGTGTCAATACTACAAGATATATTTATGGTGTTGTAAAATGCATTGGCCCTTATTAGGTGCCTTTTTTTGAATGGCTTTTTCTTGTTAAAATAATTTTTTTTTGAGAATGTATTATACCTATACTTAGCCATATAACAATAACAGATAACTTATTATGATATAACAGTTGCCACTTCATTATAAAAACTAAATTAAGTGTTAGTTGTTCTCTTATAGAACTATTTACTGTGAATGAAATGAGCTTGACAATGATCTGACATTTTTCAAAATACATTTGTAATTTGTTAGTAATATGGTCAGGGTCTAAGCTTATCCAACTTGCACTGGTCTTTAGATTAAAGCGCGTTTGTGAACCGTATCAATACATATGAATACACCGTTCGTATGAATTCATATAAAAGATATATTTACTATCATAACAAAGTTAAGAAACAGGCGATACTTACAGCAACAGGTAGTAATTTTCTACAAGTGTAGATATATCGTAAAATAATGTACAATTGTTCTCAAAAATTATAAAACTAGGTACTTTAAAAATATGATAGATTACATAGAATATTACAAGGGTACCAACTACCTACAAGTAAGTTTATACAAATACTTATGTATTTATTATTATTATCCACTTTAGTTAATTTATTTCTACCAATTTTCATAAATTCATTATTTTATCACAATAAATTGGATAGACATATAAATTTAAAATGTATCTATTTTGTTTTAAATATATTCTATAAGCTTTAGTCATAAAGCTTGCTAAAGTTAGATCATTT
>DWCF01006511.1:0-12281 GCA_018230265.1 Delias oraia | reverse complement strand
AAGAAATATAATTAATGTGAAATAAGGTTATTTCACTTTGACTTTGAATATAAAAATAGATTTCAAATGAGTCACGAGATTGTCGACGCAAGGGTGAAACGAGGAAAACGTATTTCCACGTCCCATTTCGCTGATAATTTTTTCTAATATTTTTTTGTGTTACATTAATAACCCTGTGTATAATTGAACAATGAACAATGATTTTTATATAATATTAATTCTCAGACAGAATTAATTTTCTATTAAAGTTAAAATTTAAAAAATTTACGCCTTAGTGTTTATGAATCATCACAGATACGCACAAAACTATAATTTCACTGATTGTTAATCATTTGTAGTTAAATAAAGCCCTAAAAATGTATTCAAAAAACTACAATAGAATTCATAGTATTGTCTATTATTATAACTTTAATAATTCAACGAATATAGGAGCAGCCCTCTACACTAAAACGTGATATTGTCGTTAAATTTTTTGTATTTACGTCATGTTGAAATAAGGTCAAAATAAGTGTGTTTTCGGTGTTTTGTTGCTGTGTGTGTCCAACAGGTGTTACTTTATAAAATACTATTATTATATATCATTACTATATAAAACTCATAAGTTTGTTTATAATACTCATTTGTTATAATTTATTAACTCCATAAATATATATATTTTTATTATTATAATGGAAAATTAAATAAAAAAACAGATTATTATTTAAAGTTTGCAAAACATGAATAAAATTATATTAATTTTTTTAAATAGTGTAGATATATAAAGATATAATGTAACACAAAGCTGGCGGGCTATACAAAGGTACTGGAGAAAACTTTTTCTAATATCTTTTTATTGAAAAAAAAAACTTAAGAACCAAATCAACGGATTCTTGTGCTAACATTCAAATAACTTACTGATAAATATATTTCATAAGATGTTTTATATTTGAGGAAATCCAAAAATCTTTTGATTAAGCTGTAAAAATCCTCGTACTCAAATGTACTTATTTTTTTTATAGATTCACGCTTTTAAATACAGTTTCACGCTGAGTATTCTGTGAGACCGTGGTATTACGTCGGACAAGCCAGTCCAATGAGGGCGTCAGCTTCAGCATGGCTCTCCCACGAATGCAACACTATTAAGACATTCGCCCTTACAGACACCGAATAAATTATTATTGTCTGGGAACCGGATTCGAACCTGATACCTCCCGCTTCATGGTCCACTTTTAAAATCTTACGCTACGAAGCTCTCATATATAAAATCAGTGGAACCGATTAACATTGTCTTAATCATGGAGAGGCATTCTGAACCATGCTGACGCACTATTTGGATCGGCTGATCCTCACATAATACTTTAATGAAACAGGGTGCACTGTTATTCAGGGTCAATTGAAATTGTATCGTTCAAGCGACGTAAAAAGGCTCTACAACCTAAGCTCAAATTGTGGTGCGGTTGTCAATGGGTGCCCATATAACCGACTCGCCTTCACCGTGTGCTATGCAATAAAAAACTCAGATATTCATCATTTCCTGTTATAAGTAATAATATTGTTTCGTAATTATGTTTTGTGAGAGCGGACGTGGTTGAAGCTTACGATAATGTATCCAATGAAAACTTAAGGACTCATAAAACTTGCGGTTACTTTAAAGTAACAGACAATTTTATTTGCTGCAATGAGGAAGTAGTTGGGTAGATATTTCTATATTACATCTTGAATCTTTAAGATATCACTGTTAACTGGTTGGTTTTTATGGCGTACGATGGAGCAGGTGGGTCTTCTATATGGTAATAGAACACCGCTGACCATGTATAATCGCGCCATAGTCTGTGCATTGGTTGTGTTGCCGTCTTAATAAGGGCCACCGATATCCTCAATCACTCAGCTAAACACAGTAAGAGAACTGTCTCAGTTACAACTAGAATTTCACGATGAATATCCTATGAGCCCGTGGTATCACTTCAGACGAGCCCTCTCAATTAGTGCGTTAGCATATGCTTTAGCATGACTCTCACGGGTAAGTATGGCTAATTAAGAGTAATTTTAATAGAAATGATTTATTAAATATATAACCCAAAATCGAACACGTTTCTTATAAAGTTAAAGCCTCAATTATCAATAAGCCATAAGAACCCAATGAGAGATTTATTATAACGCTAATGAAATACAAAAGTAATCAATCGTCATCAATCACTTGACAAAATTGGGAAGTAATTAAAACTAACTTGGCTACTCAAACAATACCAGCTATTTTCATTTTACTTGCAATATATTAGCCCGTTAAAACGTTTAAAATTTAATCGGTTTTATAATTCTATTATTTCAGTGGAAATCATAACGGCTTTTCATTAGGGGCCGGCGGGGAAGATTAATGCTTACACATTAAAAATAAATTATAATATTGTTATTGATAAAAAGAAAAGCCTTCTTAAGGTTTAAAGCTCATTTATGGAGCCCTGTATGGTTTTTTAAGATCTCCAAGTCGTAGTGGTGTCTGAATATTTCAGTAAGGAATTGGCTGCACAAACTTGGTATTCTGTCTCGATGTTTCACGATAAAATTCAGTTGGTGTTATTAATCCAATCAACTTCTCAGTATTACCATAACAAATGCAATAGAAGATGCTGTGAGTATTAACATCCGTCAAGCAGAAAGAGTCTAGGTGTCTACGATTGGAGCTGCTCAACGCTGAATTCAGTCCCCAGGAAGAAGCTGATATTTGGGAACTCACGCTGAAAGATGACTGCAATACTCCATATAAGAGCGAATTTGTGTTTTTAAATGAATAAATATCTTTGGCGCCTTGATTTCTACCCTTAGAGGAGACCCTTTTTAGCGTTGCCCGTTATATAATTAATATAATAACATCATCAGCCTATCAATATATATATAATAAAATAACAATTAAAGCAAAAGCTTAATTAAAATGATTTCTAGTAAGTTATAAGTGATTTATTTTCAATACCTTTATTTGAATATTAAATTTGGCCCGGTATTCTTATATAGTAGGAGAACACTGCATGTATATTCAGTAGACGGATCGTAGTATTAAATTCAAAGCAGGTGCATTCACGTTACTTTGTATGCAAACTTTTATTATTTTCCCAAGAGATTGTGTCATATACCTGCCTAGATCTTAGAATAGTTTCAGCAGTTGGAATATTTTTAGAAACATCTCGCGTATACATACAATTTACATTACATATAATTCACAATACAAAAGAACGTAGATTTGGGTTAAATGAAATAGATACTGAAGCTTTCACAAAAGTATTTATAAAAGGAACATTGACTCCTTAGCGTCGCCAAACCTACGCGAAATTAATATAAAAAATAACTGTTTTATTGTTTAATTAATACTCTAAACTATATTATTTAAATCATTTATGCAGATGTATACAAATCAAAATAGTAACTTTATATATTTTAAGTAGATATGTATATATATATAGTATAGTAGATAATGACAAACTTCTACTGTTCTTACATATTCTAACCATACATAGCCTACATATAAAATGCAGGCAGAGATACATTTGAGTCGCCGCTGTCCGTCTGTATACATGTTTAATAACTCTGTTCTATTTTTTATCTAGGACAAGCTTTATTTTATTTTAAGAAAACAATACTCGATGTGTAATATTAAATTTATTATTATAAAATTCCGTTATTTAAAAACACTTTGCTGGTTATTATAATAATTATTTTCTCCCCGATTATCTCGGAGACCTGACGAAACATTCGTGACATAGAAGTCATTCGTATGATTAAAATATGTAGACGTATCTTCCAGAGATTGTTGAATATATTCAGCAAGTCATTATAAACTAAAACGTAGTCGCAAAGCTATCAAATAGTTTTAAGACGGAAATATATAAGTACTAAGCAATATTCAGAACTGCTTCAAGTCGCAAGTTGTATGAATTGCTTGACAAGCCGTATCTCATCCACAAAGGGTCACTATATTACTAACTATAATTATTCTTCTATTTCAATTAGAATAATTCACATATAGATTCATTTTATTTATTATTTTACAGTATATATTTTATCATTGTTATTTTTCTATGTGTGTCAAGTAATATGTAATGTTTTATTTTAATATATAGCTTACAACGGAGCAGACAGGTCTCCTTGCTACTGCTACCACGACCTCACAGAATACTCAACGTGAAATGGTAGTTGTACTTGAAATGGTGCTTCTAATGTGTTCTCTGATTGAGTCAGGATGCCGGACACCCTTAAAGTGCCGCTTAAGTGGCCAAAAAAGCCGGTAACACAACCAATGCGCAGGCCACGGCTCAGTTGTTCTCTTACCATATAGAAGATCTACTTTCATCGTTCTCCGCTATACCATAAAAAAAGATCATACCGCCAATGGATGAAGACTATACACTCGGCGCTTCGGTTGCGTTTCCAGTTTTTGACGCCGCATAAGCGGTATGTTAAGATGAGCTGCCGGTATCCTAATTCACTCAACAAACACAGCACAGCCATGGAACTGTTACTTTAATAGTTTCTTTAAACATTTTATAAGAACACTATAATTTTGTTATTACATATAAATTTTACATAGTTAATATCAAGAAGATCTGTTTGTGAAATTTTAATCTATTTGTTTACAGTTAATCTTTATGTTAATTATATTATTTTTATGATAACTGTTTGTGTATACATATGTATACAATAAAATAAATACTGTTTCGAGACGCTCTGTCAATGAAACATCATCATAAATGTCATATCGTCGGTCATCATAAAGTCAAGGCATCATAAAGTACTTCATTAAAAAAATATATAGTGTTTTGAAGGTTTTTCGATAAAACATGTCATTTTAAAAGTAGATTACATTTTTCAGAAATATGAATCCATAATAAATTGCTCTGAACAGTAACCAAACATTTGTAGAATAAAAATGTAACGTTGATTTTTGGTATGATGCAATATCACAATTTCAGTTCCAAAATGGGAGCATTCAGGGACAAGTGAAGTGTATGATTTATACCGATTTCTTTCGACTGTAATCCAATTATCACGGCTCGCCAGAAACATTCTTTCGCCATGAAATCCCCGGACAAAACTTTGTCTTCATTTCGAAATTAATTGCAGACTTAAGTTATTATTTTTCTTTCGCACTAAATCATCTTATGATAATCGCTACTAAAAGCTGCAGCGTGAGTTGCTTGGGAGATGAGATGAAATTATAAGTTCCGTTTCATCAATTATTAGTATATATATTAATATTTTTAGTTAATTTCTAATATTTCAACTACAGTACAATATTGCTCATTAGTATTTTCATAAACTTATATTTTGTGGCCTAAAGTCACGTGTAAAATATATGTGTAAGTTATTAAAGTTGTAAACTAATTATTATATTACTAATATATTCTTTGTAAATACCAGAGCCAAAGACAGGTACATTTAGACATTACTAGTACTGTGTTTCGCTGAGTGTGTGAGATATCAGAGGCTCCTTAAATTTTACCGGTCAGACGGCGTAAAAAATCCATCAACAAAACCAAAGCGCGAATTGTGCTGCGATTGTCCAAGGGCGGTGGTTACTATAGGACTCTTACTATAGAGAAGACGCATCTGCTCCGTTGCCCTCTATACATAAAACTCTTAGGAAAACGACTTACATTTTCTATAGACAGGTATCTATTCCCATCATCTACATTTTCATAATCAATATTCTCAGAAATACGTGTACTTCCTTAGGCTGCTTTTACTTGTTACAATGTTATATGATTTAATAATTCAACCCTATGCTACCTGGTTCATTGTATCGAGGTTAAAGACTTATCATGTCCGAATAATAAATGTAAATATTTGATGAGTTCAAGAAATGGGCGATCAAAGACCGGCAGATGCTTTCAGAGCTGTTTAATAAACGACTATTTGATGTTTCCTTTGAGCTGTCTCTAACAGGACTCTAATAGGACTGACGTTTGTATTTAGGATTTATATGTCAAGATTGAGCTAACGAATCTAACACGAAACGGCTTTGATATGAAAATTTACAATTATATTCCGTTCGTAATAAAATATAAAAGTCACGCAGATTACTGATTGTGTAAATAGTCTGACAGCCTCGTAGCTAAGTGGTTTAATAAGTCTACATTGAAACGAGAGGTATCGGGTTTGAATCCCGGTCCGGACAATTATAATTTAATTTATAATTAATTCTGTCTCTGGAAGGGCTTGACAGTGGTTGGGCGAGTGTCTTAATATTGTCGCACCCGTGGGAGAGCCATGCTGAAGCATATCCTGTCGTACTAATTGGGGCGGTTTGTCCGAAGTGATACCACGGGCACAGATTACTCTACATGAAATAGTAGTTATATTTGAAACAGTGATTCTATTGTATTTTGCTATGTGAGTGCAGATATCATAGGCCCTTAAAAATGCCGCTTAAGTGGCGTAAAAATCCAGCAACACAACCAATGCGTGGACTGTGGCGCGGTTATCCATGGGCGGCGGTGTTCTCTTAGGACACCCACCTGCTCTATCGATAAAAAAAAATAATAAATCGCATGCGGTTTTAATAGTAACTCCGTTGTCCACTATTAAATTTGTAAAATAAATTCTTTATCACTGTCCAAATCTAACCTGAATCATATGTAAATTCTCAAATTTGTTGTTTTACAATTGGCATATTCGCAGAGGCTTACAAGTTTGATATAGAATCAGTATCAGTAGAAAACAAATTTTCAGTTTCTTTCGTCCTTATCGTCCGTAGTTTTAAGTAATATACAAAAAAACATGTTTACATATAAAACAACATGTTATATGAAATAGTAGCTGTTTAATATGGTATAACAGAGTGTTTCAGAAGAGTTGGTAGTCGTCCAAGCCTATTTGTTAAAGTTAAGCCGGCCACAATGAGACGTGAAGAGATGTTAGAGCATTCATTCAGACCTCTTAAAGTAACTAATTAAATTCTTGTTTTGTTAATTTATTGTTTGCACTGCTTATTGTTGTATATACAACTTTTCAAGTTATCTTTTTGTGCGTAATAAAAGGTATTTAAGAAGTCAAAGCCCGTTTATAAACATTCTGATGGTAAAACAAGAATTCTGAGTGATAAGCCGAAAGAAAACTAATATAAGATATTTGGAATAACACATTTAATTCACGATAATCTACGTAAAATAACTACTAATACCTATATCTCATAAACACTATGATGGCTATGAAATATTTTTTTTAAAATAAATTCACTTATAAATTATGAAGCACAATTCACAAATATTGAATTTTATTTGTCTTCTTTTTATTCGAAGTAAAAAGGTGAATATTACAAATTTTATTTTATGGCCGATCTCTAATGCTAAAAGATCCCTGCCGCCCGTGGGAAGCCAGGAGTATAACTCACTAGGCCCTTGCAACCGCATTTACATAGCAAAACATAGTACAAGTACCATTTAGCGGTCGGAGCTCATGGAGCTCATTACTCGGGCGAGCCGGCCCAATAGGTCATCAGCATATTTTTCAGCGAGTCTTTCCCCGTTGGTAAAACACTGTCCAGCCTTTTAAAATACCGAATAAATTCACAAATTAAATTATAAATATATATTTTGACTGGGTATCCAACCCGGTACCATGATGTAACAGCAGCTTATTTTAATAGTATCAATTTACACAACATAACGATCTTAACTTGACAAAAGGGATAATACGAGTATAACTTTCAAGACGATGTAAAGTATTTGTTAACGCTTCCAGCGATTACGGACAACTTATGCCTTAATGAAAATGAGAAATTATTGTGAAAAATTACACAAAGAAAATTTGGATTCTGACATAGTTTCTTGATCAAGTACTCTTAAAAAATCAAGTAAAACCATTAGGTTTTACTTGACATATATTTATAAAAGATAAATTTATAAAAAAACTAATGTTTTATAAATATATGTATTTTATTCTGGAAAGGCTTAACTGTGGCCGGGCGAGTGTCATAATGCTGTCGCACAATGGGAGAGCCATACTGAAGCATACACCACATATATCACATTCCACGGGCTCACAAAATACTAAGCGTGAAACGGTATTTATAATCTTTTTCGCAGAATAAGTGAGGATATCGGAGGCCCCTAAAAAAGTGCTTAAGCAAAGTAAAAATGGCAATACATCCAATGCGCGGACTGTGGCGTTGTCCGCTATAGAATAAAAAAAAATATTTCAATGTTCTTTTTTTACCCTCAGCCCGGATGTAAACAAAGAAAGCATGGCTCATTCTTACACATGACTGTCAATTAGCTATGCAATAACCGTAATTGAATAACAAGGTATTATAAAGAGATCCCTAAGCACAGTTTGCTCCAGCCTTTTGTTCGGTAATGAAGGCAGCCGGCAACGATAAAACTGTTTTATTTCAGGCGACGACATTAACGTAATTAGAGATCGCAATAAATTCCTTCCGATTGTTTCGTTTATCTGAATCTTTCGCAGTGATTTAGAGTACTGCCTTTCTGATACGGTTTTTCATTATTTTCTGAAAATTTACTGCGCTCGCGTAACTTCTATAAACAAAGGACCATAACGTAATAACTTCTAGTTGGGCATTTGAAATAAATTACTTTATCAAAAGCTCGAAGTTTCTATTTCAAAAATAAATACTTAGCTATACGGAATTGTATTAACTGTAAATTCTAAGGCGGAAACAGCGAAATAGCAAGTCGTATCGAGACTCGAGAGTCAAGAACTTAATAAAAGTAATACATAGTGTTTATTTTGAACTTTATGAAATTTATTAATTAAGAAACTTTGTGCAAACTGCAGCACAAGCAAACGACGGACTCATATCGCTTCTTTATTTCTTTAGAAAATGCTAAGAGATGTTCCATTTGTTTTTAATTAAAATAAAACGCGTCTTAAAGAGATTAACATAAGATGGGAGTGAATAATTTAGTTTGAATGGGAGAATAGGAAAAAATAAGTTCTAATTATATATTAAAGAAGCAAATGAGATTTTCTTTCGTTAATCCGAAGCGTTTAATGCTATTTAAATAAAACTCGAGGCGGCTCCAACTCCCCTTTAGCTGAAACAGTGATGACGAAGATTATTATGTTAAAAAGCTTTTGCGACACTAAATATGTTTTCAAACTTTTGTATTACGTGATATAAATTTTAAGACATACATTAGGGACGACATTCAGATTTTCATTTAATCATTTTTTACAGTTTATCTATAGGAATAAAAACATTCATGTGTATTAATATTCCTAAAGAAAAATTATATATCACAAACGTTCCCGACATATTTACTTACATAATATCTACGTAATCCATGGACAACCGCGTCAAAATCCGTGTTTTGATTGTGTTGCCGACTCTTTTACGCGTTTAACCAGTATAATTCACGGCCAACCGATATTTCACTCACTCAGAAAAATATAATATATGTATTGTTTCACGCTGGTGTTCAGTGAAGTGTGGTGGTATAATTTCAAACATGGATGACTGATTTATATAAATAAATAAAACATACAGGAGCCATCGTGGTCCGTTAAATTATTCCCTGTCGTTTCCAATAGTCAAAAATAATGTCAGACTGAGTCTATTAAGTATGTGTTCGTTCCGTGGGAAAGGGAAAAGTCTTATATCTTATCAAATGTAAGTAACAGTTTAGACAGCTGACTGATGTAGATTAGCTGGTCTTTCTGAACCTATTCGACTATAATTATCGATTATGATTCTCATAGGACTTGGCATCAATAGGTAACCTAGGTAAATACCAACTGAGGTCAATTCCTATTTGGTTTATTAAAATCTGACTATTTGGATTGTAATAATCGCAAATGATTGTATTAATAATAAGCAATTGTGATGTGTGATTTTTTTATGATATAGTGTATAACGGAGCATGTGGGCCTCCCTTATGGTAAGTGATCACCGCCGTCCATCGACAATCGTGCCACAATCCGAACTTTGTTTGTGTTGCTGGCTTTTACATCGCGTAAGCGGCATAATTTTAAGGGTCTCGGATATCATTACACACTCAACTAAATAGAGTACATGTACAGTTTCACGCTGAGTATTCTGAGTTAATTATCAAGTTGAGAAAACATTCTTCAAAATAAACTCTTAAGAATATTTAAATATTGTAAGAAAAATCCTGAAATTTTAAAAATCACAAAACTATGCCTTAACTAAGTGACAGTAATTAACACAAGTAAAAACAAATTAAGGGGCGCCTTGGGTGCGGTGTTTATTCACGAAGAGACACTAACTGCCGTCTCAGTTCCTGCATTCGCCTTAATAAGCGATTATTGTAATTATTATGCAATCTGTGCACCACACTGGATACTTTAAGCCTTTCTTCGTATTCTAAATTATTCCCCATATTACTATGATAAAAAATGTATATTTTAAGCGGTCATTGGAAGAGCTTCGCAATGGCCGGGAGATTGTCCTAACATTGCATCCTTAGAGAGCCATGATTATATTCTGACACACTAATAAGGCCGGCACGTCCGAAGTGATGCTATGAGTTTACAGAATACCAGAATGAAACAGTGCTTGGACTGTTTCGTTGTGTGAGTGAGGATATCGGAAGCCTTTGAAATTATATCGCTTCAGTGGCGTTAAAAGTCGCCAACACAACAAAAGCGCGAACTGTGCCGCGGTTTTCCATGTGTAAATTGATTACATAAGCAAATATGTTATGTTATATTTTTTCAATTTATAATTATTCGGTCTCTGGAAGGGCTTTAAAGTGACCGGACGAGTGTCTTAATACTGTCACACCTATGGGAGAGTCATGCTGAAGTATGTGGACTTAATAATTGGGCCGGCTCGTCCGAAATGATACCATGTGCTCACAGAATACTCAACGTGAAACGGTACTTGTACTGAGTTTCGCTAAGAGAGTGAGGCTATCGGAGCCGGCAACACAACCAATGCACGGACTGTGGCGCGATTGTCCATTGGTGGCGATGTTCTTTTACCATATAGGAGACTCACCTGCTCCGTTGTCCGCTATACTATAAAAAAATGTGTCGGGCGGTGATGATCTCTTGCAATAGAGGAGGCCCGCTTGCGTTGCCTGCTATAGCATAAAAAATATAATTAGAACTATTATTGTGCCTTGAAAGTTCATTGATATTACAATGATCGTGCCTGGTGTAAGAAGATAATATCGCTGGGGTGGGCACGATCGCGAGTGCAGCTGTAAACGCTTCGCAACTGATCGCTGATAGTAAAGATAGCAAGCATTGATTTACGGTTAGCCCGCAATACAACTCGACGAAAAACAAGTAAAATAGATGTAAGTTTAACAGTTTTACAAGGGAATTTATTATGCAAGTGGAACGCGGTGAATTTCAACGAGCCAACGTTGTTTAAATATTTCTAGCGGTTTACGACTGGCAAAAGAAGTAAATAACCATATAAAACTTTATTTTTGCTCGAAATCCTTGCCAATTACATATCTAACTAACTTGTTTAATCCAAATGCTATAAACATTTTCTCCTGAATTGGAACAACGTCAAATGAATTATTGAGTTCTAAAATGACCATAGACTTTAAAACATCTTACCATAACCCTTTTAAAAAAAGGTAACCTATGGATTATTTTCTTCCTGTATATTATTATTCATCACTTACTAAATAAGGTATTTTCAAATAACCTATTGGTTTATGCTATTGCATAAATCACATGAAATCCTTATTCTATTCTACTACAATCTTATGTTATACTATACGTAAAATGTCTAGTGTACACAATAGGAATCGAACACTCAGCGGAGCTATTAATAAAAAACGCGGGAATGAAAGACGATAAAACACAACGTGCGGCAAATATTTCAACTACAACACACCTTGCCTGGGGGACGAGGCTAGGAGATGAACCTCTCCAACTATATCTCAGACATTCTGTAGTTTATTTATTTCATCAAATAGAATACATTGTTTTTAATTGTTTACTTGCAAAGATAAAAACTATTTTTATAGAATACACGTCTGATTTATTGGTATTCATTGTTACACTATGCGTATAATAATAGTTGTATTTTATTAATGAAAATGGTGGCAAACGAGCAGGAGGCTCACCTAGGATAAGGTAAGGGTATCCATGGGTGCAGGAATATTTTCTAGCCCTTTCAGAGCCATAGGTTCGTTACCAGCCTTCAAAGAATAGGTTCGCTCTTTGATAATCGTCTTGGAATACGAGTAAGTGAATTTTGTTCTAAATAGTCTCAAATCGGTCTCAAAGCTCCAGAGGCTGTTCGATTCCGTCATCCACAATGGTGTCACACCGGAGGCTTGGAGCAGGAGTGTAGTGGTGTTGTT
>DWCF01006510.1:0-12281 GCA_018230265.1 Delias oraia | reverse complement strand
CTTTCTTAAAATACAATGGATGATTTTGAAGATGTTTTATGACCAATAAAGCTTAGCGTCGAGGGCGCAGCTGTTCTAGAATGGGCTTCCCAAATTATATTATAAATGCGAAAGCAATATTATATTGTGATTTTACTTTTTGAACCAATTTTATGCAGCGATATATTCTCTATTCAGCCGAGAAAATAACGATAAGGAAAAGCTAAATGTATATGTACCCTATATGTTACGTAATATAAGTTATTAACTTATTTTTATAAATATAGGTT
Source organism: Delias oraia (assembly GCA_018230265.1). NCBI lineage: Eukaryota > Metazoa > Arthropoda > Insecta > Lepidoptera > Pieridae > Delias > Delias oraia. Next base: position 12,012 of record DWCF01006510.1, on the reverse strand, counting down.
TTTGTTTTATTTTGTATTATAAAAGTAAAATACGACTATATTTTTATAACAAGGGTGGCAAACGAGCAGGAGGCTCACCTAGGGCAAACGGTCCTCCGCCCTTGGACATCTAGCCCTTGCAGAACCGCAGGTGCGCTGCCGTCCTTTAAGATATATGTACGTTCTTTTCTTGAAGGTCCCCAAGTCGTATTGACAAAATATCTGATGAACGTTGACCATACTTAAAGAAAGTGGTCGCCGGTTGGTGATAATTTACTAATGAATTGAGACGAATTTTAAGCGTGAATAGTTATTTATATTTTATTTAAAGAGATATATAGATAAATAATTTTAAATATTATGTATCCATAACGTTAATAGTGATCTTCTAATATACAATAAAATTAAATGTATTTTTAGTAGAAAAAAATCTTCCTGAACTACTTGTCTATTGTGACAAGGTGTGAAACTCATTTTTAAGAATACGCCAATGACGTAGGATTTTTTATTTCCTGTAAATTATAACAGCCCCGTCATTGTTATACAGAATTGAAATTTATGTTCGTTGTAACATAGCGTTTGGTACAAGAAGTTGTTAAAATTAGTTTCTGGGTTACAAATACTGTCTGACGAATATCGGTGAACTATGTGAAACTTGCAGATTGAATGGTTACCGTATGAAAAAAATATTATTTCTATTTCAAGAGTCCATTAAGACTTGTATAGAGATAATTATCAAGACGAACCAACCGGAATGCCTAGAAATATTTAAGTTTCAAGTGTTGACTTTAAAATAGCTTACATAATACGAAGCTATAAAATTTTATTTAGTTAATCTTCTTTACCTATCTGTATAAAACAGTTTTATATATTCTTTATTTCAAAACTAAGGAAATCCGTGCGAGAGCAATGCTGAAGCATATGCTGACGACTACTTGGCCCGGCTCGCCCGAAGTGATACCACGGGCTCACAGAATAATCAGCGTGAAATCGTACTTGTACTGTGTTTCGCAGAGTGAGTGAAGATATCGGAGGCCCTTAAAAGTGTCGCTTAAGCGGCGAAAAAGCCGGCAAGACAACCATACGCGGACTGTGGCGCGGTTGTTCATGAGAGGTGTTCTCTAACCGTTTAGGAGACCCACCTGCTTCATTGTCCGCCATAGAATAAAAAAAACAAAACTAAGAATTTATCGTTAAAATTAAATTTGAAGTGACATTATAGTGACATATTAAATGTCAAAATTTTGGTGTCTGTGACTGGGCGCTTATATGTATTCAAAACAACGCAATAGATATGAATTAAACAATAATGAAAAGTAGCTAAGTCTTCGATACAGGTGTAATTACTGTGACTGTCGCGTTCGATACGAGTCATTACTTTAATTTTAGATGTCACACGGCGAGATATTAAGACGTTCATGTTGATGCCAAACGATGAGAACCAGATTCAGCTCAGAGTCATTTTATCAATTCATCTCATGCGTTATATTTGCGAGGTTTGTAATGGTCATAAAGGTAGTTCCATAATTTATTGTAATTATATGATATAAATATAGCATATTTTAAAAAATAACACCTTATCTTTTTTTAGATGGTTCTATGATGTGTGATAAAAAATTCTTAAAGAAAGTTAGAAATTATTTTAAGATCATAGGCAAGATCAGCTGGTTAAAATTTTTAATCAATATAACCAAGTACAACCGCTCGTAAAGTGCAAAAATAATGTTCTGAAAATATATACGCAATTCTCAGCTACGGAAGACATACAAAAATATGTACTATCATAAATATCCACATAATTATCTCTTTAGAAAATGTCGTTTAAAATATGCTATGTCTGCGCCCACGTCGTCCATGTGTCAAACACTCGTCCTATGTCATTGGAGACACACACCTGTCTAGGTGGGCGGCATTGTCATGGCCAAAATGCTGTACGACGTAGGTTTGTAATTGGTCGTTTTAACAGTTTTAATAAAAACAGATGCCCATAAGAGCAAGATTATAGCATTCACTGGACGGCCTTTAATTACTTTGATTTTACAATAGTTTCCTAATAGGTGAGCAATAATAATAAAATAATTTTCACCCGTGGGAGAGTCATGTTGAAGCATATACTGACGCACTAATTGGGCCGGCTCGTCCGAAGTGATACCACGGGCTCACAGTGTTTCGCAGAATCAGTGAGGATATCGGAGACCCTAAAAGTGCCGGTGGAAAAAGTCGGCTACACAATCAATGCAGTGTGGCGCGGTTTGTTAATGGGCGCCGGTGTTCTCTCACAGTGTAGGAGACCCGCCTGCTCCTTTGTCCGCTATAGAATTAGAAAAAAGTAAAAAAAATGTTGTCAGTTACAGAAAAATTGTGGTGTAAATTGAAGACTGGTGTGATTCACACGCAGACACCGTGACTTGCTTCCGGTGCGACCTAGTGCATTAGCTTTGGCATAGCACGCGCCGTGCAAATTTCTACGACCCCTGTCTGTTTAAATTTATAAATAATCCCAAATCGCCAGTGGTCGCGACGTTGCGGTGGACCGCGGACGGCGCGGGCGCTCTCCCCGAAATGTTTCCATCGGGATTCAGGAAGATCACTCGTCACGACCGAGGCTCGGGTCGAAATGTCTTGAAGGAAGATCACTATTGACCGGTGAATGTGACCCTTTTAGTGTATAGTTTTGTGTTTGGGGAAAATCATAAGATTTTAAGAATCGAGACAGTAATACGTACAGTTCTGGTAGATTATGCTAAGTTCAACGATGTGTTTATCTGATTAAGAAAAACTGTCGCTTGCAATTTGCTAAAGAATTGATATTTGTGATATTTTGTGATGTGATTTAAGATCGTAAGCCACGTCTCTCTTTAAACTTGTAATGAATGTATTTCTTTTTGAATCGCCGATGTGTGGACTTCGTATTCAATTTCGAGTAGTGATTCGTATGAATTGAGACGGATGGATGCATTAGGATATCTAATTTTATCTCACTTTAGTTCCTTAGTAAAAGGACTCTTCAACGCGTCTCCATAAATAAATACATGGAGACGGTCAAGTATGCATATAACGCAACAGTCTATGCTCCCGGAATGTCTTCCGTAAAACAGAGTAGTTGAGGTTATACTGGCAGTCTAAGATTAATATTTCAGTCGTTAAACTTCAATTAATTCTTTACATACATATAATAAAAGCTGTTGATTCTAAGATGAATTTGTTAAAGTATCTTACGATTACAATACCTTCTCTACTGTCTTTTTTTAAATATAATTTTTAAGAAACTTGTTAGCGAACTGTAAGTGTTTTAGTATAAAAACGTCTAAATATTTATTGTTTCAAGTTAATAAAATTAATTAATATGAAAACCCGACCTTGTTAGTGGAAATACTGTCATCGATCATAATTCTATATCGTAATGACTTAGCGTCAGTGAGTTGGCATTAAAATATGAATCAAGTTAAACTTTTGTCATTCCGATGAATAGAATTGGAAGATTTATGTGATGTACCTGAATAGGAAATCATTTTAAAAAAACTCACCGACTGTCAAATCTTAACCTGCCAGATTAAATTATCTGTTTTGTATGTAGTAGTAGAGTATATAGTGTTAAGTGGTTATGTAACATATAAATGTAGCAATGTTTTCTTCCTTTTTGTTTATTTTTGCTTTAAAAATCAATCGGTTTGTTATAATTTAACCAATGGTAGGTGTTGATCTATTACGATTAAATTAAACAACAAAAAATACTTTAAAATGTAAGCAGACGTAGCGAGAGAACAGCTACATGAGGCATTAAAGTTATTCTATTATTAAAAGCCTTAAGTAGGTAGCGTCGCCTTATCGTCACAGCTATCTGATATTATCGAAACACATTCTTCTAACTGTACGAACGGCGCATTCCTGATACCCAATGATTTGTGAGTGTATAAAGTAATTGCTAACAGATAGTTACGCAAAACTGATTGATGATAACGATCGAACTCCATACCGTTACTTCAATTTGGCCACCGTCTTGTTCATTTCAAGGTTCGTTCACCTACGGACAGTTTATAAAGAAGACGTTTCTGTTGTATGCTGCGTCTGCTTTAGAATTCAATTTGATGTTATAATATATTTAATACGGCAAGATTGACATGACACTATTTTGCAATAGAAACTCTACAATGTGGTTTTGTAATAATATGACTGGTATTGTAATTTTAAGTTAGCAAAACTGGTCATTTATAACTAATATAGGATATTACGTATGAAATCGAAATGAATTTCTATCCCATTTCTTTAGAACCCTTTTATATCAGATGGTATAACGGCGATTAGCTTCTTTTTAAAAATGAGACAGCGAAGCCGCTATTAAATTTACTCGTTACTGTAACATGTTTCCTTGTTGTATCTCTGATTGGTTTTGCTTTTGTTTATGCTCGTGTTTTTCTGATTGATTACTCGATGCCAGCGTTACCTGTGTTGTAGCTTGTGTTGAACATGTGGAAACTATCTGTTAACGATCAGAAACATGTATGTACAATAAGGCTACCATGGAGAATGCCTTTAAACATTATTTGTTTGTAGTGAACCGATTTCCTATGTAAATTTCGAATGTAGACTGTCTTTAATGACACATATATATGATTTACATAATAGTTTAAATGCTGAGATTTCTTTTCATTGCGTTTTTACGGATTATAAATGGGATAATTTCAAGAATTTTGTAAACCGCCGTCTCATAAATTACATTGTAACTACGGACTAATCATTTTTAAGTATATTAACGAATATGATTGTTTCCCTAAGGGTAGGTGACAAATTTTTCTTAGTTATATTCAGATGAACACATCGCATTATAGAACGTAGTAGTGGAGTTATGCTGTTCAATGGTATGTGATATATATATAAGTGTGTGAGTGACGCAGTCAAAATGATGCAAGGATTCTTGGATTCACTGTATAAGATCTACTGGGGTATGTTTTGGCTATATTTATGTAATTTACTATTAATCGTTTATATTAAATAAATGCGTTTTTCGCTTTCAAACGAAACAACATTTTAACCTTTATCTAAGGTCTGGTTTAGGATTTACAATAAATAAATATTTTATCTACACCAAATTGACAGAACAATAAAACGTAAGAAAATCAAAGAGGTTTTATAACAACATTTATTCTTAATAATAATATTGTGAGTGATTGATACGCAATGCAGTCATGCTTTCAAATAATTTTTATTCACATTAGTAAAGATTAAAATATTTTTTTGTTCTGAAATGACCTGGAAATTAAGTTTTAGCTTGTGTGATACTTTTACAAAAAGCGATCAGCTTATATTACGATGGTAATTGAAATTTTAATATTGTAATTTTATTAATTTTAAATATTAATCTACATATATTTATTATCTACTATGAAAATAGCCATACAATATTAAATAACCACAACGTTTTGTTTTTAATAATAACGATGATTAAAGAATATAAAATATTTCGCTGGACTTTTTATGAGTTACTAAACATGTTATAGTCAAGAAAATCATATGGGCGGGATCTCTGAATCAGCGGATAACTTGTAAATTGATGTTTGGCATCGATTTTTTTGCTGACGCTATCGATGTGTTTAGATCATCCATCATAAGTTAAAATTGGTATCGTGACTTTTGAAATAATTGCTATCTGGTGAAATATTTTTTTTTTTGTATAATGCATTACGATCATTGATTTAAGTTATAGATATTAAATAATTGCAATCTATTTCCATTTTATTTTGATTCACCAGAAAAATTGACAATTATCCTAATACGTCATCAATTCTCCTTAAAAGCGGTCATTATTCTAATTTTACGAAGTAACGATCCAAAAATATATACCATATCTTGGATCTAAAAAGAATAATACTTTACATATTTATTCCTCCAATTGCGGAGTTATATAGTTATATCAATATTACTTTAATACCTTCGTTTTAGTTCAATAAATAGTAACTATATGCTTTTCTTTAGTGTATATATTTTTTTATAGTAAAGCGGAAAACGGAGCAGGTATATATGGTAAGTGCACACCACCGCGCCACATTCTGCGCATTGATTGTGTTGCCGGTTTTTTACGCCATTTAAGCGGCAATTTAAAGGGCTTTCAATATCCTCACTCAGCGACTGAATAAATTAAAAATTTTAAATGTACGGACCGGGTTTCGAACCCGATACCTCTCGCTTCACGGTATACCTATTGACCCACTTAGCTACGAGCTTATATCACTGTTAATACCTTAGTTTTATTTCGATAAATAGTGACTATAGGCTTTTCTTTAGCGTATAAACGGTTTTAACCTTCTAAGAACTAATGTTGCTAGAACTGAATATTGGTTATATTAATTCATAAAAGCTGATAAAATCTCGCTGTCTACGCTAATTGCTAAGTACAATGGTTGGTTGTGGTGCGGCCTTGCAGTGTACTCACGAACTTACTTACTTGTTCCGTTAGAATCTTTGATTATTTCTTAATCCATTGTATATTATGGTGTTTCTGTTTCTAAATCCCCTTTCAAGTCATTATCCATTATCATTCTAATGTACATACACGCTTCGAAATTGGTTTGTATCGTATATACTATTAAGTATTATAATTTAAACTTCCACTACTATAATTGACGGTCGCTTTGTGATGTACCGCACGTGTGACAGTAAGGCACTGATAGTATCTATTTCCTTTTATAGGTAAAAGAAACTCAAGATTTGCTTGCGGTATTTTGTCCTTTAGCGATTTTGTAAAAGTAATTCATCTTAGAAGTAAGTTTGTTTTAAATACCTCAGATATTAACAAGATCTATTTAATACCTATGAAAAATGAGTTAGTGTGTTTTTTTTATTATTTAGTCTATACCGGACAACGGAGAGGTGGGTCTTCTATTTGGTAAGAGAACGCCGCCGTCCATGAACAACCGCGCCACAGTCCGCGCATGGTTGCTTTGCCGGCTTTTTAAGCCGCTAAAGCGGCATTTTTAAGTCCCTTCGATATGCTCACTCAATCTTCGAAACACAGTACAAGTACCGATTCACGCTGAGTATTCTGTGACCCCGTGGTATCACTTCGGACGAGATGGCCCAATTACACTGTTTTCTGGAGAGATTCAATTAAATTATAAATCATATAACAATTAGTTACTTGATAGAATCAGATCGACAGAACCACGTACTCTATATACTTATTTATGTTATCGCTTTCAATAAATTGAATATAAACCGATCCTATATTTAACATTTATCCTATATTCAGATGTTTTGATAAACATTCAAATCCAATTTGGATTTGGAAACTTGCTACATTGTAGCAATATTGTATATTGTAAACAGAAATTTAAAACTGTTTATTTAGCAGATTACATTTAAGAAATGTTTTGCACTGTTGCAAATATTAGTTAATGTACCTACCTACCTTCATAATATAATACCCTGTTTAGAATATAGAAATGAAAAATATATATTTATTTAATATTCATTAAATATATTTTACGAGCTATCTGAAATATTGTGCATCCATAAATTCATAGTAGATACTTTTTATGGTATCTATTATTGCGGTCAACGTGGTGTGGGCAACAGCAGGTGGCCGCCTATGAACAACCGCGCTACAGTCGGTGCATTTGTTGAGTTGCCGGCTTTTTTTCTAATTGGCATTTTAAGGGTCTCCGATATCCTCACTCGCTTAGCGAAACTGTTTCAAGTACAAATAACATTACACGATGAGTATAAAAATACTTTCCTTAATTAATTTCATTTCTACAACAGCGTTGCGATTTCTGTTATTGTTATTTATTTGTTATTAATACATTCTTTATTTATGTTAATAAATGAAAATATTACTTATGACATTTCCAAAATTTTAAGACTCATAACTCATTACCGTTACGCCCTCTAAATATTACCTGCATTATGTATGCGGTATGTATTGTTATATCTTACGTGACCGATATTGACCAGCTCTCGGCTTACCTGTATATCAGTTTAAGGATCTAAAACTATTCAATAATTATTAAATAGTTAATAACAATATGCTTTATAATAATGTTTTGAACGTATTGGTATAGCATTACATAGAAGTATTTATTTACATGTAGTCTTTACATCTTAATAATTTATAGTTATCAGTTTTGTTCGTGTGGACCGCAGTCGATTTTAAATGATTAACAATAAAAGTGTTAATTGAACCTTTAATATGTAATTTCTGTGAACTTGACACTGCATTTTGTCCTTTCACGATGCAATCTTGCGCATGTTCGATTGCAAAATCTTGATCATTACTAAATATCAGTTTGCAGTATGCTAAAGTTTAATATCGGGATATTTATATTAAGTAAGAGTTTTATTATTAATAAGAAAATTGGTACTAATAAGTACCTAGCTTATTGAAATGTATAACCTGTTTAGATTTTTAAATAGTCTGGCACTCGGGTATGCTGACGTGCTTTAATTGTTGCAAAACTGAAAGAAATACTTTTCGTACAATATCTGATGTTAACAAAGTTTTTTTTCGGACAACGGAGCAGGTGGGTCTCATGTATGTTAAAAGAACACCGCCACCCATGTACAACCGCGCCACAGTACGCGCATTGGTTGTGTTGCCGAATTTTCACGCCGTTTATAGTAATAAACGTGTTTATAGTAATAAAAATAATAAAATATTTTATTTTTCAACTAAGATTTACAATCACTTTGAAACGTTATTGACTCTATTACCAAGGTACCAAGCCGATCCAGACTTGAGAAGAACCGGCGAAACTCAACGGAACTGTATAAGTCGTATAATTTAATTTTTAGTAAGAATTTTATTTAATTATGGATCAGCCCCAGGTTACTTTAACAATAACACACATAGTAAACTAAATATATAATAACCACACATGCTTTGTTTTAAAAATAAAAAATTTAAATAATTATTAAAATTGATTACGACGCAATGACGCATTCTCTCCATACAGTTTATTCATTTTCTATTTCCATTGTCGTTGCGGTGTAGAAAAAGACACAAAGAGCCTGAGCGGGTTTAATATAATCACATACCGAGAATTTATTTGCTACTAAACAATACGATTGTTTTCTGGGAATAAGTACTTAGTGCGAAGAAAATTGTGGAAAATTACAATAGTAATATGTTGTATGTGTCGTCTTTGCCAAATTGCGTCACAGTTCGTGAGAGCAAATCAGTCGAGGGCTTTCCAAGTATTGGTATTTCTTTGTTTATTTGATAATGACGGTGTCCACATATACATTATAATAGTAAAATAAAGGAAATAAACTTTGTGAATTTCCAGTTTTGCATCTTAATAGTTTTGTATATAGGTAACTAGGTAGTTAACTCGCCAAATGTTCGTTTCGATATAAATTGTACTATTAATAATACCACTAAAGATACCTGTTTTTAGGTTTACTATTACGTTAGAAGAGATTGCTTGTATTATTCAATGCTGAAACATAAAAATATTCCACTAACACTTAGGAACAATGTTTTGGGTTTGATCACCATTCATTAAATTTATGAAAAATATGTTCTTGTCAAAAATCGGTCGACGCGTTTCGGATAAATATCGCTTTATGAACATTTTATATATAAGATATTTAATTGTATAGGTTTGTAAAGACATTGCGAAAGTCTCGAAGAAAATGACCAATGTTATTATGGTAACAATATTGGATGGGTGTGGTAACTGTGTGTCGATATTGCACCTTTAAAAACAATCGTTACCTTCATTACATGCAATTATTGCTCATTAAACCACTCAATGTGATACAACGAATTATAAAATTTCGGCAAGTGTTTGTGTTTAATGTTCTTAATAGGACCGTGACATTTAATGGAACTCCTGCGCATTTATGCCTGTTAAAAATGCGAAGGCTGTAACACAATACTATTCATTATCTTTATACTTAATCTTAAATCGTGGCAATAAAAGACTTTATTTATAATATACAACTATAAAACTTACCTATAAAGCAAAATATAAAACAAAAATAAAAATAAGAAAAGATAAATTATAAGTTCCAAAATAGTACGTTTTCATTAATGACAAAATATAATAAAGTTTAAGCACATTATTTATTTAGCACTTATACATGCAGAAACTGATCCGTTACACTAAAAAAAATTGTGTTTTTATAAATTTTATCCAATCGGGGCGAATTGCTGCTTAATTATGTAATGGAACCTTTTTTAAGCGTATATTTTTCATAAAGAACGTGAACAAAACTGTTATAGCGTAATAATATATGCGCCATAGTGAATTTCTTAACACCGTCGTACACTTTAATTAATATTAACAAATAAAGTGTCAACTGATATGTTTTCAGTGTTGTAAATTTTAAAAGGTAATGATAAACCTTATCGGTAAACGAGAAAGCTCACGGTACAAACATTATTGAGTTTATGTAACCATAATGGCGTTTTTGTCAACCGATATCACAGTAAAAGGGATTATATTTTTAATTGTATTGTATGTATATTACTTAATTTGGAATATTCTTGTTCTTCATCAACATCATTGATGTTTCTAGTGTGATTTGATATGTATTAATAAATTTTATTTTAAATGAAGCCTCAAATATTTAATCAAATGTGCACTCAATACCTGAAAAATAGATTCTTTATATAATAAAGGTGTAGGTACTTGCTCTGCATCTGGATTTTAGAATATATAGTATGAGTATAGAATAGGGTAGGTATAGTAGCCCTTCAAAACCATACATTTCGCCGGAATTTACATGGAGGCAGTGAGATTTCTTGAGTATTTTACTGTATCACTGAATTATATAAATTTTATTTATCCATTGCCCAACAATTTATGCTGAAATTAAGCTACGAAAATGTTATAAAACTATAATCAAAATTATACAGTTATTAGAAAATATTATATAAATGTGGTAATGACGTTAAAATTTAAAAAATAATGTTAGAAATGTAAAAATTTGCCATAAACGAAACAGCTGCTACTTTAGGTTGTAGAAAGCTTTTAAAAAGAATTAATTTTATGCAACCTACTTTGGCTAAATGGTTTTTATATATCCAATAAAACGGTCATAAATAAAACCACCTTTGATAAGGAGACACGAATTAATCAGTTTATGTTTTATTGTATTTTATTGTTTTATTTTTATATAGGACACGAACGCAGATTTAACTGTTACGTGTGAAGTATTTTAATGTGTCTAATAAAATCGATGCGTATCAATGACTGCAGGATTTTTATATAAAGCGGATAGCGGAGCAGGAGTGTCACCTTGATGATAAAAAATCACAGCTGCCCATGGGAAACCGCGTAACAATCTTAAGAGTTAAAATATAACTTTATATTACGCAATATAACTTATGGGCCTTTGACAAAACAAAAATATAATTAATATAAAATGCCAAATAATTTATAGACTAAATGTAGACATATTTGGTCTCACAAAGGCTTTGTTTATTAATTAATAAATTTAATTTATAAATATTTTAATTTGTAATGAAATCTCTCTTATGTCTCTTGTTGTTTTTTTATAAAATAGTTAAAGAAGGTGTTGAAGAAATATAAAATAAAGAGGCGGTAGAACATGTCGGTAAACCGTACACTGTATCACAAAAAGAAGTTCATTATTTGACGTTTTAATTTATCATACGAACAAAGATACTCTGTGACTTTATCTTTTTATTTGCAAGTTATATCGTCACAGATAAAAAAACAATGGGTATGGCGAAATTGTAACGTCATAATTGAAACAGTGCTGGTATCTGTGCATGACGAAAACAAGTTAAATATATAGAAATATTTTATAATAGAAATACAGAAATCTTTTTCCAAGCGTCCCCTACCTTCTTGTAACATAATTAATCTTTGTATGGAATATTTATCACTGTTTATGTTTTATAACATGTAAAAGGTATTATGTGTATGCGAACGACAAACCCATTTCTGTAACAGTCCCCTCGAATTATATTTATCCGATTAGCCTCAACATAATCTTACTAGTTGTCTTCAACTTGAAAATTAAGGAAAAATGTCGCCTATGACTAACCATACCATCAATCGAGAT
>DWCF01006509.1:0-12282 GCA_018230265.1 Delias oraia | reverse complement strand
GAGCATTTTATAGCGTTATAAAGAGTTGTCGTTAAATGGAGAGAAGAAAAGGTGGATGGAAGACAAGCTAAACCAACGAAAGCCAATTGATTTCGACGCTTAAGAGAGTTTGTCGTTACATAGAGGGATGTTACATGGAGTTTACACTGTATTTAAGAAATGATAACACTCGACTGTATGTCACTACAAATTGTTAAGCGCCGGTGTGTAGCGCCCCAATACGTACACGAATATAAAAAAGAAGTTTTTACGGAGACTCGCCTGCTCCGTTGCTAGTTTAGAGTATTTAAAAAGAAATTTCTAAACAAGTCATTAATAATAGTAGATACATTTTCGTACTAAGTTATATTAAAATCTTACTATAGACAGTAAGATTTTTTTAATAGTATAGCGGGTAACGGAGCCGGCGGGTCTCTTATAGTAAGTGTTTACCGCAGTTCGTGGCCAACCGGGCCAAAATCCGCACTTAGATTGTGTTGCCTGCTTCTCACGCCACTTTATAATATGATTAGGGCTTTATTATTAGGTCTCATTGACTAAATCATTTGAATATCTGTTCCAGGTGAACAATCTCTCGCGATGACAATTGTCAATCTCGCGCAGAACTACGTCGGCTCGAATAACATCAATCTGTTGGAACCTCGAGGTCAATTCGGTACAAGATTATGCGGAGGCAAAGACTCTGCCAGTCCCCGTTACATATTCACCCTTATGTCTCCTCTTACAAGACTCGTTTTCCACCCGCACGATGATCCTCTGCTCATGGTAAGAGAATAATTTTTCCAAGCACAATAAATTAAATATGAATCAATCACTTGAAAATTACAAAAGGAATCAAAATCGAATAAAAAAAGAAATGAAATAAAATGGAACAAGTTTACAAAGAACTTTACTACTTTACAAAGAAGGTTCAAGATTTAATTTATATATGTAGCACTAGCTGACCTGGTAAATCCTGTTTTGCCATATAAATAATGAAAGTTAAATAAATATTGTCATGTATTTTCATCAGCATCATCAAGGTTCACAATTTTTTATTGCAATATTATGTAGTTAATTTTTTAACTGTTTAACTCTAGAAATCTTTAAGGCAAGATTCGTAAGAACTAACATTTTTCTTCGACTTTCGATCACCATGAAAAAGCCTAAGCTAAAAACTAAACGGATGTCGGTCAGGGTGGGACACGATCACCACGACATAATCACGACAGTTTTTAGTACCTTTAGTAGTTTTCTCTAGTGCATTTAAATTCACATAAAAATATCATGCTTTGATTTCGGAGAGTTGCAAGGAAGACGCCACAATACTTTATTAACGAACTACTTACGGAGTCTCGTTGTTGAAATTCGAGTTACAGAGAGTAAATAATCTTATCAATGCCAATTCCTATCAATTGTTCAAGTTACAAAGTATAATTAATTGGAGATACCTGGTATTTAAGACTTCAGAGGAAGGGAATAGCATTTTTAAGGTTAATAAGGTTCGAGTTGGCGAGATTCCATTGTATATCCTATGTTAATCATAAATGATGTAGCTTTTTATTAGTGAAATAATTAAGATCTGTTCACTACAGTTATTATAACCCCCTTAATATCTCAAACATACAAACTACCTTTTAAATTTTCGTATAGATTAAAGAATTGAACACATTAACACAATAAAACATGTGCAGAGGGTGTGCGAGTAGTCTTTATAAATGAAATAAACAAATTTTCGTTTCATAAATAAAAAATTCAATCGGATAAAGATTAATAGGCCTGTACAAAATCTTTCAGCATGAATATGAAGACAATCAGAAAATAGAACCTGTTCACTATGCCCCCATACTGCCGATGGTTCTTGTGAATGGGGCTGAAGGTATAGGTACAGGATGGTCTACTAAGATACCTAATTATAATCCCAGGGATATTGTTTCCAATATAAGGTAATATTTATATTTATTGTCCTAAGATATTTAATATATGTTTCTTTGAGTCAGCCATAAGCAATATTGTGTCTTAAATACATTTAGTCTTCGTTTTTTAATAAAATGTTTAAATAAGGTTTCGAAAACAGATAAAAAATTACGATGTGTAAATAACAATTAAGAATAAAATAGGAATAAATAAGCTTTATTGGTTGCATGTTTTCCTTAAACAGTTTAACAGCTCTAGGTTCTAGTCCATTAGATTGGTAATTTAATAAAAGTAGAAATTTTTATTTCAGTTTTATTTCGAATTATAACCACATCACAATTGATCGTGTTTCACTGATTTATATATTTTTTATTTAATAGTGCACATTGCCGAACAGTTAATGCTTAAAATTTCAGTAATTTCATCAAAAATATACAGTTATTAAAAAATAATAAAACGTGGCGCGTTCCGTGTTGTGATGGCGGCAAAAGTTTTCGGTCGTTTCATGGTCAGCCTATGAAAGTCCACTGCTGGACATAGACCTCCCTAAAGACCTATTGCGATCTTGAGCGATATGGATACAGCGGTTGCCCGCGACCTTAATGAGATCGTGGAGCCATGGCGTGACGGGACATCCCACTGCTCGTTCCCCGGTACGCGGTAACCCCCTCGAGAACCTTCCTTCCCCATCGGTTCGTCGAGCGATGTGGCCAGCCGATTGCCACATACTATTAGGGCGGGCAATGTCAGGTGTATTGATTCGTCTATGGTTAACCTCATTTCTGATTTTATCTAGCAGCGAGACTCCGAGCAGTTGCCCTCTTCATACCTCGCTGAGTGACTCTGGAGTTTCACGGTCGTCTAGACCATCAAAAATAACAAGTTAAAGGTTTTTCAATATTTTTCAGACGGATGCTCGATGGTGACGAGCCAAAGCCAATGCATCCGTGGTACAAAAACTTCCGTGGGACCATCGAAGGATTCGGTGACAAATACGTCATATCGGGCGAGGTAGCCATCTTGCCCAACGACAAAATTGAAATCACAGAACTTCCGGTCGGCACGTGGACACAGAATTACAAGGAGAATGTGTTGGAGCCTCTTTTGGGCACAGATAAAGTGAAGCCGGTTATATCGGAATATAGGGTAAGTCTTTACTAGGAAATAATTTATACTTTAAAACTTAGAAGCGAAGGTTTTTCAATTTCTTATTAAAACCAAATATGGTTTTATGGGTCAAAAAATCATATTTCAATTTTTTTAGATCCAACTTTTTAAACCCGCTTTCACCTGTGGGAGAGCCATGCTAAAGCGTATGCTAACGCACTAATTGGTATGTAGGAAGTGACACCACGGGCTCACAGAATACTTAGCGTGAAATGGTAGGTGTACTGGAAACAGTACTTCTACTGGGTTTCGCGGAGTGAGTGAGAATGTCGGAAATCCTTAAAAATGCCGCTTAAATAGCGTAAAAAATCTTGCAACAAAACTAATGCGTGGTTGGTGAAAAATATGTTGCGGTTGTCCATGGGCGGTAATGTGCTTTTACCATACATGACATACACCTGTTCCGTTGTCCGCTATACCATAAAAAGGGTTTTCTATACTTAAATACCGTAATTAAGTTAATCATCCAGTTCATGAAAACTTGAGTTATGAATCAAAATAGTTATTGAATAAATATAATTGTTATATATTTAATTAATTATACAGTAATTTATACTTTATTGTAGGAATACAACACAGATACGACAGTACGTTTCTTAGTGACGCTACTGCCTGGCAAGCTTGCTGAAGTAGAGGCTGAAGGAATACATAAAGTATTTAAATTACAAACCACCATATCAATGACCTGTATGAACGCTTTTGATCACAACAATTGTTTGAAGAAGTAAGTTGTATTAGTTAAAAATATTGGCTATCTATGGCTCTAAGATATTCCAATCCATCATTTATTTGTATTTTTCTTATAACTGTAACTGAAAATTACAAAGATGCTGGATAATATTAAATATATATCATTTCCCGTGGGAGAGCCATGTTGAAACATATGCTGACGCACTAATTGGGCAGACTCGTCTGAAGTTATACCACGGGCTCACAGAATACTCTGCCTGAAACGGTACTTGCACTGTGTTTCGCAGAGTGAGTGAGGATATCGGGGGTTCTTGAAAGTAAAAAGTCGGCAACACAACCAATGCGCGGAGTGTGGCGCGGTTAGTAGTACCATATAGGAGACCCATCTGTTCCGTTGTCCGCTATAGAATAAAAAAGTAGCATTATCATTTTTTTAAATTAATAAATAAATATTACTTTAATACTAACAATTTAATTAAACAATTTTTAATTGTTTATTTTTATCTACATGGAATATAACTCAAAATAGGAAATGTTTTAGTAGAATTAGACACAGGCGTTGAAAATACTTTTTTACTTTATTTCTCTTTCAGATATGACAAAGTCGAAGAAATCCTGCGTGAGTTCTATGATGTTCGATTGCGATACTATGCGAAAAGAAAGGAGTTCCTTGAAGGGCAACTGCAGGCGGAGGCAGACAAACTGACAAACCAAGCCAGGTTTATTGTAGAGAAATGCGACAAGGGATTAGTTGTTGAGAACAAGAAGCGGAAGGCGATGGTCGAAGAGTTGATGAAACGAGGTTCGTATATTTTTTTTTGTATGAAATTCTACGGTAGTACATCAATAATATAATCTATGTATTGATATATATCAATGTAATATAATCATCAGATCTTCAGGTCCGCGGTTCACCTCTGGACCACATAATTGCAATTAATAACTGAAATTAATACCTCTTCTGATTTTTGCTGATTATTTTACAAAGGAGTCCGTGAAAACTCCTTGAATGCCTAAGGTCCGTGGCTGAAATAGGTTGGTGATCGCTGATCTAGTTTATAAAAACATTTTAGGACTATCGTTTCTATTTGTAGCTCTTTAACATTTATTTAAATAAATTTTAATTTTGTTTTAATTTAATCGTTAAAATTTTTATTTATTATTAGTGAAATTATTTGTATTATTAAGTTTATTGTATAATAGGTATTAATACGTTATCATATAATGTTTGCAGGCTACGCACCGGATCCCATTGCGGAATGGAAGAAGCGAGCGAGCAAAATGCAAGGGTTGAATGCATTGGAGGAGGAAGATCCCGTCGGGTCTGAAGAGGAACCGGAACCAGAAGTTACTAAAGGCGGCAAACCGGTTGATCCTGGTTAGTATTATGTTACTAAATATGTTATTAAAAATGCTCCCATTAAATAAAAATTATCATGCTCCCATCACATTTCACAGATGAGTTTTTGAGAACCTCATAGGTATGTGGTTTACTAAATCTACCATGAAGCGAGAGGTATAGGGTTCAAATCCCGCTTCGGACAATCATAAATTATAATTTATTCGGTCTTTGGAAGGGCTTGATAGCCGTGTGAGCGTCCTAATACTGTTGCACCCGTGAGAAAGTAATGCTGAAGCATATCCGGCACTAATTGGGCCGGCTCGTCAGTAGTGATTCCATGGGCTCACAGAATACTCAGCGTGAAATGGTAGTTGTCCTTGAAAACGACGCTTCTACTGTGTTTTGCGGAGTGAGGATCTCGGAGCCCTTAAACGGCGTAAAAAGCCGGAAACACAATCAATGCGCGGACTGTTGTTTTTCATGGGCGGCGGTGTTCTCTTACCATATTGCACACCCACCTGTTCCGTTGTCTGCTATACCTGTCATAAAAAACATAAAAACTTGTTTATCCAATGAAATTAATTAATTAATGAAAACAATTAAATGAAAAAATGAATTAACTAATTAATTATTTGTTTATAACAAGTTGTTTTCAACTGAAATGTTGCTAATTGATTAGGATTAGAGTCTCTACATTAAAATGACGTGACTTGCAGAGAAAGCGTTCCAGCAGTTGAAAGAAGTGAAGAAGTACAACTACCTGTTGGGAATGTCCATGTGGATGCTGACGAAAGAGAAGAAAGACGAGTTGCTCAAACAGCGGGACCAGAAACTCACAGAGTTGGAGATGCTCAAGTAATATATATTTTTAATTTTTCGTTTAATTGATTGTATATCTATATGTTTGAAAGCTTATTAAGACATTAACCAGTGCATGAAAGACAACGATGCATGAAAACTTCTGTACAAGCACCAGCTGGTATCTTTTAAAATAGTATATATATATACAATATATATATATAATATATAGTATAATAAACATTTAAACAATTTAAACCCTACGAATTTCTTGTTGGTTCTTCTCGTAGAGGTATATCTTCCGAACCAATGATAGCTTTACTAATAATTGTTCCTAAACCGACTTTCATAAGTGCCCCTTATTTGAATTTGAAAGAGGTAGATATATATTTCTTACGTATTAGAGAGCAATCTATGGATCTACAAAATAGATTTTTATAATTCTCTTACCAATAGAAAGCTACATTATTTGGTAGTCCCAACGTTAGCTACATTATTTCCCAGGACAACCGAGCAGGTGGATCTCCTATATGTTAAGAGACCACCGCCGCCCATGAACAACGGCGCCGCATTTCGCGCATTGGTTGTGTTGTCGGCTTTTTCACCGCTTAAGGCCTTCGATATCCTCACCGAATAAATTATAATTTATGATTGACCGGAGTGGGACTCGAACCATATACCTCTCGCTTCATGGTACAATTTTCTATGGTATGGTACAATTTGCTACGAGGCTCTCAAAAGGCGCAGTTAATAATAATAAGAAAATGATTTGCAGAAAGAAAACTCCGTCAATTATGTGGCGTGATGATTTGCAGATTTTCTTAGAGAAGCTTGAAGAACTAGAAGAGTGTGAAAGGCAAGAGGAAGCAGCATCTAATAGAAAGACTTCTAAAGCACAGGTATATAATTAATTGAACAAATCTTTTCCATGTATTTATATTTAACAATGGAATATACGCGCTTGTATGTATGTTACTCTTCTCACATAAAAAATACTGAATATTTTAACATTAAATTTTCATATTTTTAAATACATTTGGCTATTAAATCTTAGTGTATGAAAAAACTTAAATTACTTAGTATTATGATTTACCAGAAAAAGTAGAAAATGCGTAACTAATGTTATTTAAACTTATATTTCATTATTATGGTATGTAATTAATGTTATTTAACTATTTTTCTCGCTATATCCTAAGATGGACAGGTTAAAGGTAAGTGCTGAATTACTGTAAGTTTAATATGGAAGCAAAGTATTTTAAGACATATACAAAACATATATAATTGAAATATTATTCTCACAAGAAAGTTATTCATATGGTCTTGTAATTTTCATAACTTGATAAAATGTAACAATCCATTTAATTTAAATTATAATGAACAAATACAATTTGTAATTTCAGTGCTGTTTTATTTTTTTGTCATTGTAATTTTTGATTTAGAAAGGGTTCTATTAAAAAAGTATTAATATTTTTCAGGCGGCGAATAAGAAGAACCGCAAATCTCTCATGGAAATAGTTCCTTCGACGAACGGTCGACGTGTGGAACCGAAGATTTCTGAAGACATCATCAAAAGGATCCAGGCTGCCGAGAAGGCCAAAATAAAAAAGGAAGTCAAAAAGGAGTATGACCCGGTGAGAGAATCAATTTACAGGTCAAATATAGTTGTATTTAGTAGACCCTATTAACTTTGTGTTCATTGTTTTCTTAGTGAAATGGATATATACCTTCTGAGATGTCTGTTATTTAATAAATTTAATATAATATGTTAGTCATTTTTTAAAGCATGTAGTTATACATAGGACATAAAGTAGTGTGTGTGTATAAAATTATATATAGAATGTATAATTATTGTTCTTTCAAAAACGAGATAGAAAAATTAGAAAAGTTATTATTTCTTATAAAACAATTTCCAGGATGACCCAACTGGCGTTAGTCCAGCCAGCAACGAGAAGAAACCTCGAGGAAAAGTGAAGAAAGAAAAAGTAGAGAAGGATAAAGCAGACAAGAGTGACAAAAGTGATAAAGAGAAAGATGGAATGAAGCAGACTAAACTCACCTTTAAAAAGGAGCCGAAAAAAGTAAGAGTTAGATCAGCTAAATAAAAATTTCGTTCAGGCGCTTTTTATGTATGTTAATATTTTCTTAGATAGGTTAAAGACTACTCTATATACATATAAATGAATGAATTTATAAACCTTTTTAGGATAAATTTCTATTCTAAGGGTTCTGTCTCGATTTTACAAAAGCAGATGCACTATATCCAGTAAAGTAATGTTTGTTTAATAATGTAATGACGAAATAATATACATTTTAAATATATACAATTACATTAGCTTTTGCTAATTTATGTTTATCCCGAATAGTTCATGATATGTTTTGACATGGAGATATTGAATAGATCATGTTTTATACATATGTTTTGGTATAGAGATTTTGATAAATTATATTTATCCTAAACCATTTGTATATTTTTATAATAGATGATGAGTATTTAATAGAATGTTATAAAATATGTTATTACTATTATAATTGGTGGAAGCTAAATTTAGTTGAAATAAAACGACAGTTATTCGTCAGAGGAGAGCAACAATTTGGAACTTATTGTGAATTTCTTGAACGGCTCTCACTTTTCGTGCCATCACTCATTACTAGTTTACTCATACAATCGTCGTATGTTCGTAGTTGAAACAGGTAGCAATAGATGGCGTTTCATATGATGTACAGTAAAACCAGTTTAACGATTTCTCAGGGCCCCTTCTAAAACGTGTCTTAAGCGAGAAATCGTATTAAGTGTGATCGACTTAAACGGGTTCTATTGTATTTATTATTTCATATTTTTTTAACAATTACAGAAGAAGCCAACGTTCAGTGGCAGTGAGTCGGAGGACTTATCCGGGTCCGATGTCGAGCTGGTTCAACCTACCGCACCTCGAGAAAGGACCTCCGCTAGGAGAGCGGCAACCAAGGTAATTTTCACATTCTAAATGTTTTTCAGAAACTAGAGGAACTTTTTTTTATACTTTGTAGTGCACCATCACTCTGTGCAATCAGATTTCCATATCAATACGTCTTGGGGACGGCAAAGCACTCGCGGCTTAATAAAATCTGAGGGTATATGCATGGGCAGAGAACTGCTTATCATAAATTTGCCTTCTTACTTTCACTAAAAATAAATAAAATAAAATATACTGGCTCTAATGGTAAGATCCAATGAACAACCGCCTATGTTATGATGTCAGCTTTTCACACCAATTAAACTAGTGGAACCTACGGTACCTTTCAAGCACATTTATTGTATAGCTATAAAAATATTGTTTTTTAAATAAACTAGAAATTCTCAGTGGTCCAGGTGGATCTCCAGGGACAAGAAATAATTAATTCGTCATTGAAACTTGTAGCTTGAAGATCTAATCTTTACTTTTTTCTGATTTAGAAATTGATATAATGTAGCTTTGTCTACCGGCACCAGCAAAATTTTGAAAGGGTCTATGAAACAAATGAGCTTGGAAACCACCGATGTAAACCTTTCATTATTATATTTCCAGGTGCAGAAATACAAGGATGGCTCCGACGACTCCAAGTCGGATTCAGAGCCAGAGCTTTTGGACAACAAGTTGGAGTCGGACGGTGAAAAGGTCAAGGTCGAATCGTTCGTCATCGATGACAGTGATGACGATGACAATTTCAACGTTAAGAAGAATGCCAATAAAAAACCAGCTCAAATGGATTCTGGTATGTTATATTTTACCGTCGTAAATATAATGGTTTTTTAAAAGAAAACGGTGGCGAACGAGCAGGAGGCTAGGATAAGCGGTCATCGCCCATGGACAATCACAGCCCTCAGCACAGCCGCCGATGCGTTGGCGGTCTAGGTACACTATTTTTTGAAGATATAGTATTCATTTGTAAATACATACACCTCATGTTTTAAAAGATCAGTTTTAGTAATATAGACATACAAATTATTTCATCGCGTGATCGATGTGAATTTTTTTTATTTTTGTTTACAAAAACTACCTTTATTTCATTATTAAATTTCACGTGCGTATGAACTGGATATATATAATATATATATATATATACACTATACTGTTATATATATTATATATATATATATATATATATAACAGTAAAAGTTTTATACGGCCGCATCTATAACATAATATTAATAAAGTTTTGAAATTAAGAGAAAAAACATACAATAGTAAAAAGTAGGCTATCGTTTTAACATTATTTGTTGATTTTTCTTATGAGAAAAATTAATTTTCTGTGATAGTAAAAATTTTTTGTTTGTGTCTTTCTACGTTTAATTTTTAGTACATTAAATATGTAATTATTATATCAACAGATTGCCTGTTTGATTCGCTGATAGAAGAGACGAAGAAAGAGATAAACAAGAGCTTGGACAACGGAGAGGAAAGTGAAGATGAGGCTCCAAAGAAGAAACCGGTGAAAAGGAAACTGCTAACAGTGAAAGAACCAGCCAAGAAGAAAGTCAAGCCAACTTTCAGCCTAGAAAGCGATGATGATGATAGTATATTCGATTCTAAAAAGGTATGTTTTATGATCAATGATTCTTAATTCACATGTTCAATTGTTTTATATGGTTGTCTCAACTAAAAACTAACTTTAATTGACACAAATTTAGATAATTAAGGGACAGGATCAAATGTCCAAGTATTTTTGGTAAAGCGGCCAACGGAGCAGGAACTCTATTATGGTAACGGATTACCGCCGCCCATGGACAAATGCGCTAAATGATGCGCTTTGGTTGTTTTGCTGGCTGTTTACACCGATAGATCGGTATAAATTCCAAGAGCTTAGGATATCTTTACTCACTCAGCGAAACAGAGTACAAGTGTTTACATGCTGGTGGTATTCTGTGAGCTGTATTTGACGAATCTATCTGTTAACTTAATTATTAAACGCAACAGTAACAAGTCTGTTTTCTACATACCGTTATGTTGCCGACTTTTTACCTCGCTTAAGGGCCTCCGATATCCTCACTCACTCAGCGAAAATTGGAAGTACCGTGTCTCACATACAACTGCAGAGTATTCTGTGTGCCACATTATTATTTTTAAGATTTTCTATAATAGAAAATTGGTAATTTTTGCAGGAAAAGAAGAAGCCAGCACCGAAAAAGACAACAAAAAAGAAAAAGGAGTCGAGTGATGAAGACAGTGCCGTGTTGTCATCGAGTCCGCCTCCAAGGACCAACAACCGCGGCAAAGCTAAACAAAAATATAATTTTAGCGATGACTCGGATAGTGACTGAAGTAGGTGCAGCATTGTCATTCGCATCGTTGTCATTAAGTATAAATATATTTTTAATGTTGAAATTAATTTTCTTTGTTTCATAATTTTGATAAAAATAAATTGATAAGGTTTTAGGTGTTTTCTGTTAATAAAAATGAGTATTTCGTTATTATGGTAAAAAAAACCCTCCCACCCTTTAAGCCTCACGCGATTTCTAATATAATTTATTGGGACGTCCACCCACAAGATGGACAGACGACCTTATAAAGGTCGCTGGAAGACGCTGGATGCAGGTCGCCACCGACAGGTATTCATGGAGGTTCAAGGGGTCCCTTGGACCTCCATGAATACCTATGTCCAGCAGTGGACGTCTTACGGCTGAAATGATGATGATATTTTATTGTTTCAGAAACAGTCCCAGAGGAGTATTCTTAATTATTAATTGTAAATAATATTTTAGCTAACAAGCTTTATGATTTTCATATACATACTTAGATTAATTTATACGTAAGTTATTTTATATACGAAAATGACGCATTAAACTACTTTAATACTGTACAGTTTCACTTCAGTTTTCCTACATTTTTTGTCTATTTTTCAATTAATTTCTTTTCATTTCCAATGAACGTATGATTGTAATTGTATTTTATAATCTGAAACTGTTTTTCAGTAATTATTTGTAAATAAAAAATACTCGTCAAAGGTACGTGTTTTATTTGTAAATGACAAAATGGAAACAAAGAATGTACTCCCAGGTATACAGAATCGATCAACATGAAAAAAATTATTCTTCCGTAACTATATTAAATGAAAATGTCTGAAACATGTAAACATTACAAGAAATACAACACATGTAAGTCCTACTTGACGCCGTAGACTTTAAACAATATCATTTTCAATTAAATTCAACGAAAGAACAAAGTCTTTAAATATTTCTTCTCGGATCTTAAATACTTTATCTTTCTTAATCGTATGCGAGATTTATTCTCACAAAAGTTTTGCTCTAATACGACAAATATCTTCAAAAACACCATGAAATTTTCTTGGCTTGTAAGGCTAAGACGTCAAGTTCATATAAAATTAGCACCAATACACGCCTATATTATTAATAAACATTAATATGGCATTTC
>DWCF01006508.1:0-12284 GCA_018230265.1 Delias oraia | reverse complement strand
TCTTAACATTTGCCTACTTTAGGATTAGAACCATACTCATCATCATTTCAGCCGTAAGACATCCACTGCTGGACATACGCCTCCCCCTTGGACCTCCATGAATACCTGTCGGAGGTGACCTGCATCCAGCGTCTTCCAGCGCCCTTTATAAGATGAAATTACTGCGATGTAAAAATGGTTTTCAATATAAAAAGGAAATTCAATATAAATGGGTGTTTGTTATCATTTAAAAAACATTGATAATAGTAAACAGTAGTCCCTAAGTATGTTCACATTTGAGTGAATATGGATTTATTTCAATAAAATATAACAATTTTGTACCGTAGCAAACCGGTATACTTCAAGGACTAATTTTAAATCCATTTAGGGTTTAAAAAAGAGACAGTATTATCAATTAAAATTGGGATTTCTGTTAAATATTATATTATATATTCGTTTCTACTTTTTGTTTATTTATGGTACCTGAAAAAGTTCATCAAGTTAGCAGATATATTTTTTAAATTTTATTTACGATAACAAAACACGTAATAAATAAATATAATATAACAAGTTAATTTTACGGCCTAATGTTGATGGTTTATATAAAAAAATACAATTATAAAGAAGATAATTAGTCAAAGAAGACTGTGAGTAAAATTTATTTTCTAATCTATTGATGAATGTGCGATACAAGTTGCCTCGCGTTGCGCACAGAGAAAATACACGAATAAATTCAATATTTAACCGTTCTAATAAAGAAAAATGAAAACCAAACAGTGCCCAACAATTTGCGTACTGGTACTAGTTTAAACATCATCTCATTTCATTCTCTTGGGAAATTTCGACAAAAGGTTTGCAGAAATGGACATTATTTGAACGCGGGGTAAGCGAAGTTGACCTAGCTGACCGATAAAATAAAAAAAATATAATTAAATCATATTATCTGTACATTTGTACATTATAGATAAACTAAGACACGGTATAGAAGATTTAAAGGCTTTGTGGCGAAGAGGTAAGCTGCCATTACGTTATGAAAGATTTTATAAAATTTATGATTTAAATTGTATTCGGTCTTTGGGCCGGCTTGACAGTAGCCGAGCGAGTCTTAATATTGCCTTACATGTAAGAAAGCCACAATGAAGCCTATTCCTAACTGAACCGGATTATTCGGAGTGATATCACCGATTCTTGGAATATTAATATGAATAAAAGTGCTGCGTTTTGATAAATTATACTCATCAAGTTGAAAGATGGAATTGTGGGAGAGCCATGCTGAAGCATATACGCACTAACGCACTAATAGGGCCGACTCGTCCAAAGTGATACCACGGTCTCACAGAATACCCAGCAAGAAATGGTAGTTGTTTTATTGTGAACCGTACTTCTACTGTGTGCCGCTGAGTGAGTAAGTGTATCGGAGACGGCGGACGGAGGCGTAAAAAGCTAAATCAACAAATTCGCGGACTATGTCGTGGTTGTACATGGGCGCTAATGTTCTCTTACCAAATAGGAGGTCCAACTTCTCCATTGTTCGCTATTACATAAAAAAGCGGCGTAAAAATCCATAAAAAACATAACATGAGCGTGGATATTGGACTGTAATCCATTGGCAGCTGTGATTTCTTACCGTTAAACAGAGATACCCTATTGTTAGCTTTAAAATAAAAATAATATTAGAATAATATGCATTTGTTTTTATTTTTTTTAATTTTCATATGTTTCGATTTAGCACAAAAAACTATGGCTGTTGATAAATTATAGAAATTAAACAAAATTCATAAACATTTCACATTTTAAAAATTTGATATTAAGTTGGGTTACGCGACTTAAATAAAATTAATTAATTTACTCATAAAATATCCGATTTCGATTGATTGAACGTTGAAAATGTTTTCCGTATAAATTTTGATTAAAACTGACGCCTGTTTATTTTCCTTCAGTCCTCAAATATCGTAACGAACCTTTCATCGGTATAAAAGAGAAATTTGTGAATATAAGTACACAAGTAGGCTTACTTGTGAGAGAATTATACTTCTGAAGATGTTTGCACTACAAACAGCATCTTTATTAGTATAATTAATTATTAAATATATATATATATATATATATAATCAAAAATTACACCAACTGATTTTATTTCGCCGGTTCTTCTCAGTGGACTTACCTTGGAACCGGTGGTAGACTGATTTTAACATTCAACGAGCTGCATTTTTGCATTCATGTTGAACAAAAATATTTTATTTAATTTCATTTTATGTATGTATATAAATAAATAATCTGCCTTAATAAATACTGAATAGTTAATAAACCTTGATAAGGCTCAAATATTTATACATCAATGATATTGTAATTAAAATGTGTATTTGAAAAATATTAAAATGGCTAATGTATCATCTTGATTAATAATTTATACAGCATATTTAGTTATATATATTGTATATACGCTAAGAATACTCATCCGTATACAAATAACACAATTTTCCTAACAATATTAGCCAGCCTATTAATTTCCATTCGGCGAATAGGAATCAAAACAAATTTAGCTTAATTTATCCTAAATAAGAGGAATTGATGAAGAATGGGCTTCATTTGCACTTCAAATCGTGTTTGCTGCAAAAGTAATGAACTTTTGTTTCAATACTCAAATATTGCGAATGACAAAGTGCTTTTCAGACCGGAAAATTCGATGGTGTTGTTTATATGCGGGCGGGGGCAAACACGAGAGATGTGCTTAGCTCTGAATTGTAATCACATTGTATTATGTCTCAGACAGACAGTATGTATGTACTACAGTGTATAGTTAGGTAATACATACCTGTGTTATGTTCGCCAAATTGCAGCATTTATTTATTTTTTGTTTTTATATGTTTTTTTTCTTTTTTCTAAATAAAATTATCCATCAAAGAACGATATAAAAATAATAGAAACACTTTTTAGTTCTACTCTTTTGACTTGACACTTCATTCAACAAAATTTGTAACATCCTTTTAGTTTTTCTCAAAGTCCATAACGCCAACGTAAATATAGGTAGAAGGCCGTCAACGCAGCCTTGGTCCAGCAAGGGCTGGGGGCGTCTACAGACGGAGGACGGTTTATCCTATTAGGTAATAATTAGTTTTATAAAAATAAAAAAAGGAAGGAATCGAAACCTATACCTCTCGATGCGTGGTAATCTTAAAAAACCACTTATAGGCTAGGCTCAATAGGCTCTAGTAATTTCAGCAATAGGTAGTAATATGATTTTTTCACTCTCTGTAATAATCTGTGAATGGTTCTACCATTCTATTTCACAGGAACAATTTTATGTATTTTTAGATAATAAAGGCCACACTCATTCATAATTTTAACTTTATGTGCGCATTTTATATCGTAACAGGGTAAACAGTGGCGTAATTTAAATTTTTAATGTTAACGGGGCATTGGACTGTACTTATTATATACAAAGATTTTGTATAAAAACGGATGTTTGACGTCATAAAAATAACGTTTTGTCAGGCTAAATAAATACATTTTAAGATAACATTAAAATAATTTTATTTCAGCTAATATTTTTACAGTGCAACGGATAACGGAGTAGTCTAGTGTACTTACTCTATCGTAAGAGATCATCAGATCTGTGCTTTGGTAGCAAAATAAATGCGTCAACATATGCTTCAGGGTGGCGCTCCCACGGTTGAGATAGAATTAAGAAATTTGCCCAGCTACAGGCAAATCCTCCAATGACCGAATAAATTAGAAATTTTCATTTGAACCGGGATTCGAACAATATAACTTTGGCTTTTTAAAAATAATAATGAAGGTTCACGGGTAAAACACTTTTTCAAAACGATCAACTAGTTTATATTAATGCGAACAAACAAACAAATATTTTCCATTTTATTACAGAAGATATTGGTTTTGATATCAACTACCTGCAGAGGTATTACAAAATTAATATGACCTTCAAAAAGAGAGCGTACCTTTTCCTTAAAGGCCGGCAACGCACCCGCAGCTCTTCAAGAGCTAGAGATGTGTGAGTGTTTTTTTAAAAAGTAAAAATTTCAAACATGTAGTATTCATAATGAGGATATCAAAAGCACATACCAAAAAAATTAACCTGTTATGTAAATTATAAATTGGAATTTACAGTAAATTCGGTAACACAATAAACCACAATTTAAAACATTATATGATAATGAAACTGAATTTTCAATTTACCAACAAAATTACATATATTTCAATGCAGCGGTGAAATATTGTGGTGAATGTTATACGCTTAGCCGAAATGCTAGTACCTCAAAATTGTGTGTTTAATTGACTAAAGGGGTAAATATCAAATGATATGTCGAGTGATTATTATTTTATAGCAATTTAAAGTATATATCTATATATATCGAAGCTGCTGAAAACATACAAGTAAAATTTTTCATATATGCTACAACAAATGTGCTTTTCATTGTGCTGTAGTTATTACAGTACTGTGTTACTCTTCAAATGGTATAAAACGAGATGAAAATACATACGTAAAATTAATAAAAATGTTTGTCGAGCTAAGTCTGCGACCTATTTTAATACATATACATACTTATTTAAAACAAAATTCAGTTTGTAAATACAAACTTTAATTAGTATCTCTGAAAATAAAATAAATTATAGGTTATGTTATTTATATTAATTGTACAATAAACCTGCAGTTAAAATAAGCTAACAAATTTACCTGGAAGTATAGAAACGACAGTAAATGTCTTAACACATCACAATTCACACACAATTTGAACTAGATTTATAATTCAATCAAACATAAGTATTTATCACGCTCTATTGCCATTACGTACTAAAATCACGAAGCATTCAAAACAACATGACGTTTCTTTCATAGACGATGACAGCGCCAAGCGCCAAAGTTCTATTATCTTCTATACTTATCTAAAATTACAGACTACATTCATAAGATTTTAAATATATTTTAAATTTACATACCTTTTAAAATAAATAATCACTGGAAAAATAAAAATAATTTTTTTTTGAGGATCTTTTCATTAAAATCTTGAGGCAAATGAGCAGGACACCTAGAATACGTGCTTTTTTTTAATGAACGACTCGCTGTGTGGCCAAACAGCCCTGTCAGCTTAACTCGGAGTAGGTGGTGAGTGTGAGAAAATTTTATTTTTGTAATAGTATAGCTGACAATGGAGCTGGTAGGTTACTGGTAAGTGTACTCTTATATGGTAAGAGTACACGCCGCCACCTATGGACAACCGCGCCTCATTCCGCAGATTGGTTGTCTTGTCGGTTTTTCAGGATACTTAAGCAGAATTTTTAGGGCCTCCGATATTCTCCTACCATAATTTCTATTAATTCAAAGAGATAAATAATGCTAGCTTCCGTGAAGGCTTCATCCTACCAGGATCGCAGGAAATCAAAGGCATCAGTGTCTTCCCTTTGAGAGGTCACTGCCATAGAACCAACAACTAGTAGATTATCTACCTAACGTGCACAAAGGAATAGAATTGTAGCTACATTGCTTTAATTACGGTAGCCATTTTGATTTATGTCTCTTAAATGCTATTGAAAATACGATTCATCGGAATTTTAAAAATAGGATTTTATTTGTACTAAAATTATAAAGAGGAAAAATTTGATTGTTTGTTTGAATTGAATAGGCTCCAAAACTGCTTGACATATTCTAAAAGTTCAGTAACCATTTGAAAGATACACTATTTCCGCTAAATCTGGGCTAAATTATATTTTTTGAAAACTAATGATACTGAACTAATAAAAAATGTCTTAACAGCATATGTCTATCATAGTTACCTCAAAATAATATTTTATTTAAAAACATAATTTAAAGGGCGTCTCTATAATAAGGCATAACCAAGTTTGCTGGATCTGTTTGTTTGAGAAGAAGTTTGCTGGAGAAGATAATTGAACTTTGCGCTGGCGCTGTCATTGTCTATGAAAGAAACGTCATGTTGTTTTATAATGCTTCGTGATTTTAGTACGTAATGGAAATAGAGCTTGACACAGACCTATTTTAAATTTAATTATAAATCTAGTTTATAATGAGTGTGAATTGAGAGGTGTTATTTTAAGACTTTTACTGTCGTTTCTATACTTTCAGGTAAATTTGTTAGCTTATTTTAACTGCAGGTTTATTGTACAATTAATACAAATAACATAACCTATAATTTATTTTATTTTCAGAGATACAAATTGAAGTTTCAATTTACAATTTGAATTTTGTTTCAAATAAGTATATATATGTATTAAAATAGGTCCCAGACTTATCTCTACAAACACTTTTTTTTATTTTACATATGTATTTTTATCTCGTTTTATACCATTTGAAGAGTAACACAGTACTGTAATAACTACAGCACAATGAAAACACACTTGTAGCATACATGAAAAATTCTACTTGTATGTTTTCACCAGCTTCAGAAACAGCTATCTGGCCGTATCTCCTACATAGCACGAGGCTTAAATTAACTGTTGGCAATGATTATGGCGACCCTGCGACGCATCGGATTTCGCCTCACGTACCGAGTGATTGTTGGACGACAAACCGGCTGCCGGCCGTTCCAATTACTACGAAGCCACCCCGCCCGCTACAAACTCGCATAGATTAATACAGAGGTATGCCTACAACACAACAATATCGTGAAAACTTTTTAAAAGTTAATGGTTACTGTCAACAGAGCGGGTGGGGTTCCCTTATATTTTATAGTTATCTTATATTTTATAGTTATCTTACATAACACAACCGCCCATAGAAAACCGCGTCACAGTTAGCGCTTTGCTTGTGTTGCCAGCTTTTAACGCTTAAGAGGCATTTTTAAGAGCCTCCGATATTCTCACTCACTCAGCGAAACAAATTATTAGTACCGATTCACGCTGAGTATTTTGTGAACCAGTGATATTATTTCGGACGAGCCGGCCCAATTTGTGCGTCAACATATGCTTCAGCAAGGCACTCCCTCGGGTGCGACAGTATTAAGACACTTGCCCGGCCACTGTCAAGCCCTTCCAGAGACTGAATAAATTATAAATTAAATTATAAAGAACTCGAGATTTCGGGGTAGAATTATAAAGCCACTTAGTTGTCCATGGGTGGCGGTGTTTTCTTACAACATAGGAGAACCACTTGCTCCGTTGTCCACTATACTATAAAAAAATTAAAAACATGATGGTACGTGCGAAGTGAAGTGCGTGTGATGCCGCGACTGGTTTTTTGTCATTCTATTATTTTATTTTATTTTATTTTAAAAGTTCAAATAGTTGATGCATCTGCTTGTCATTGGTCTATGTAAGTTTCCACAAACCCCAGCCCTCACTTATCAGGACTTACGTGCTAATACCACCCGAAGGGCACCTCCCAATCTGCTACGCTTATCTCAATTTAATGGCTTCCGTATTAATACGGCCTTTGTCTAATTTGCGGATACTTGGAACAATGCTTAATCGACTGCTAAAAATTGATGGTTCCTCCGAAATTGAGATTACACGCGGTCAGGCCGACAAATGCCGATAGATTATCCTAATAACTGGTCTTAATAACTAGACATATAGGTAGCAGTAGATCTCTCTGCAGGCTTTACAGATGAACTATGTTTCTATTTTTATATAAATTAAAACTGCTAACGAGACATTCGTTTAATATAACAACTAATCAATCAGTTTTTAATCAAAAAGTATGTGTATATTTGTAATTAAAAACTGCTTGCTTATATATTTAACTAGCTAATCAGATAAACGTTCTTATGCTATATTCATTGTGTGACGCCTACATTTCATTTATGGGAAGCGTAAGCGGAAATCTCGCGAGTTTTCTATTATTTTCAAATTTATTATATATTTTGAATGGAATGTCTGAATCGGATTATTAAAATAGTTATATAAAGGTCTTGAATCAGTCTTAAATACCAAGTTATTTATTGTGATAAAATCTGATACCAAGATACTCAGCCGTGAGAGAGACATGCTGACGCACAAATTGGGACGGCTCGTCCGAAATGATACCACGGGCTCACAGACTACTCAGCATGAAACGGTACTTGTACTGTGTTTCACAGAGTGAGTGAGGATATCGGAGGACCCTAAAAGTACCGCGTAAGCGGCGTAAAAAGCCGGAAAGACAACCAATGCGCGGAGTTTGGTACGGTTGTTCATGGGCGGCGGTGTTGTCTTACCATATAGGAGACCCACCTGCTTCGTTGTCTGCTATAAAATAAAAAATAAACCTTTTTCAGAGACGGTATTTTTTTACATAATACAGTTATTGTGACGTAACTAAAATAGACATAGTTCTGCACGGTTGTACTACATTATTTTGATCTATTAACAAAAGTATAAAAAGATGTAAGGAATTTATACTTATACATATTCACATCTTGGATTAGGTTACTGGCGTTTTATTATGGATTTCAACTTCCAAAAATTATAATATTGATTTTATTTTAGAGCCTTTTAAATTCAATTCACAATCAAATCTTTTCTTTTTAGAATATCGGTATTTATGAGCGGTAGCATTTCTTATTTCCTTGCGGTTGCAAATAAATATTTGTTTCAAATAATCCATATAACCTTACATGTCACAGATAGATATATGAAAAAATAGTAAAGAAATATAATCACGCAAATTTTCGTATAGAAAACTGTTTGTGAATTCATAACAAGACATCAGAAGAATCGCTCACGATCTCAAAAGGCCGGCCACTTCCTGTTGGAAGGCGCGGCTCAATTGTTCTCGATTGAGATAGGAAATTTTCTTTTTGATACAAAGTATTGCGAGATGGGATGATAAATGGCTACAAACGATATAAATTCAAAGCCAAAGTGTTTTATAACTCTTAAAAGGGGTCTCGGAACGTCCCTTTTTGATTACTGCTTTTGCGTAGCAATTACGCAAGGAACGCGTATTTATTTAACAATTTTTAAAAATTAAAAACAGTTGTAATGTAATAAATATTAATTTATTAATACAAGTATTAAAAAATAAATATCAATATTAATTCATGTTAAATTATAAATAATGTTATGATATTAATAACATTAATTAATATTAATATTATATTTCTTTTTATTAAATGTCAGAAAGCCTTTTCGTGGCATCAAAAGTCGGCAACACAATCAAAACGTGGATTGTGTCGCGATTAGCATGGGCGACACAACGTTGATCTCTTACCATAGAAGAGACCCACCCGCCTGCACAGCTATACAAAAAAAAAGTTAACTGTCGCAACAGATGCAAGCTGGTGGGCCCATTGTGAGTTTCATTCATTTGTGAAGGCTGATAATTAAGTTAAATGTTTAATTTATGCTTGGTATTTATTTTTATGGTCCTATAAATCTTCAGGCATAGGTAAGATTTTTTTTTGCACAAAATATGTAACAATATTTTCAAAAATATAGCATTGCATTTGTCCATGGGCGGTGTACATTACTATTACATGAACCCAGTTGCCCCATTGTCTGATGTATAATCCGAATCTAATAATAATTATAAATTTAACATGAAAACCACTGTATATGCATATCAGGAAACCAATGCCATATATATTTAACATTTCTCTCACGAGTAACAATGTAATAGACAATTCATAGAATAAATTTTACTGAGATTCAAGAATCTGCAAAAATCGTATGATTTATTCTTCGTTTATACTAAGAGTTGGCTCGGAATGTATTCTGCTTTAAGTCCACTTCACTGTTTTGAATTCTACATCTTTGCTTTGCAGTGGACGTAACAGTTTGCGCCAAGTGCAATGCAATATACAGTCTTTATTAAACCTTAATGCTACGGAATAGGTCTGAAACTCTAATGCAAGAAAATAAACTTTTTCCGACGCTAATTCGTAGCTTCGAATTTATATAGAGCATGAGGTGCCAATGGTAGTAATATAAACCTTGTTCCAAGGAATTAAAATCAGTTTTTCTTTGCTCTTGAATTTGAGTTATATGATTTTGGAGTATTCAAAGGTCCCTAGAGGCATGATCCTGAATCGTTCATTCATGCTCGTCACGTGATGAACATCCCCTGTGTCCAGAAACGTATATGTGTGATGTTTTATTAAGTGTATCTTTGAAGCTTTTTTTATTATAAAACCTTTTATAAAAACTATTGTAGTTGTTTTAGAAATTACTTACAAATTTCATTTCGTTATGAAATACAAGAAATTACTTTACCTGTACAAGGTAGTACAAGGGTAGTGCATGTACTTTTCTAAAATAAATTTAAAGTACAGTTCTAGTTCTTTATATTAATGGTTAAAAGATTTTAAATACACATTTTAACAAAATGAAATCGTAATGATTTTTTTGCCTATACTTTTCAGACATAAGCAGATTCGTGAATTCTGTAACTTTTAATTTTAAGACATTCATAAATTGAAATTAATACCTAAACGAGAAATTAAACTGATACGATGATTTAAAAATATCATGACTGTACTTATCTAACATTAACAAGGCGCTGGAAGTCCTGGATTTGAATCTGGATAAAATAATAAAAATTTCAATTGCATCGGCACAATTAGTATGCCGATGTATAAATGTTTTGATTCATCAACATTATTTGGTATTTAAGACATTCAAAAAGTGTCTTAAACGCTGAAAAAATAAAAGTGTCATTTGAAAAGTTATATAGGCCGGCGTTGAATAAGTAATTTATTTCCTTCAAGAGCATACACAGAAAGGTTCACACTTTTCAGATCCACAAAATTTCAATCACGTAGAATCCTCAAAGATCAGCAAACCCCATAGCCGTTTTCCATTCGTCTTTGTCTTTCGCAGATTCCCTTTATGGACGAACCTTTTCCATTTTCTGCGGGTGTCATTATATCGTCGCCTTAGGGCGATTCAAGATAGGCTTGACTCTATAGCCATGGACACGGATTTTATTCTACAACTTAATATATTTTTCACATGTGTTAAATATTTTATTGGTCGCTTTATTTATTTATTGAAAAAACCACGAAATAAAGAAAATAATCAAATTACAAAGGTAATTTCAAAAAGGGCCTGCGCTTGGATGTTTTCTGGAGCTAAAAGTGATTGAGCACCGCTTTGGTCCGCGCATTGGTTGTGTTGCCGACTTTTTACGCCGCTTAAGCGCCACTTTTAAGGCCTCCGATAACTCAACACTCACTCTGAGAAAAACAGTACAAGTACCGTTTCACGCTGAGTATTATGCACTTCGGACGAGCCGGACCAATTTGTGCGTCAGCATATGCTTCAGCATGGCTCTCCCACGGGTATTCCGACATACTATATCACTTTAAAACAAGGAAATAGACTGATTAATCAAATCATAGTAATTAACTACTCTACGTTCAAGCTAATCTTACTATTATAACTGTAATTCCAGAATGTTTATTTCAACTATTACATCGATTGTTAAGCTGCTACTGAAATTGGGATTCCGATTGGAATCTACTGTGACGTATTTATTGGAGATGCAACATGATGCAATGATACTGTTCTACAGTCTATATAGGTAAATGAATTGTAATGTATGTAATATAAGTAGATCTGAATATTCTTAAATTATAAAGTGAAATATCTAGTTTGTTTAATTACTTTTAATAAATTTCAAAAATACCGGACCGATTTGTAAATTTATTTCACCACAGATACGTTATTAAAAAAATGAAATCGTTACTGAAACTCTAATAAGTTAACCCAAGGTGTTAAAAAGTATACCCAAAAATGACAAATCAATAACGGTACGAGTATGTGTGTTAAAATTTATTTTCTGATGTTTAAAAACCCTTCAAAGCCTACAAGATCTTTTAGTCTTTATATAAGTAGATATAAAATTCAAGTCTTGGTGCTTATTGCCAAACTTCTCCGAAACGGCACGGCCGATTCATATAAAGTTTTGTGTACATATCAGAAGGTCTGAAGTAGGTAGGTAGATAGGTAGGTGTGAGAATCGATTTACATATTATATTTCTTATACTTCTAAATTAAGACTAGTCCTATTTTAAATTTTATTGTTTGTACATATATTTTTATATTTACACTTTTATGCTGAAGCATTAAAATTACAAAAAAGATCTAAATTTTCAACTTGAATGGAATATAAATTTATTTTAAAAAACCTAAGATAAGATATTAGAGACCAGTAATTATTATGATCGATATACAGAAAATATATATATAGCGGTATTAGTAAGTTGAAGTGGCAGTGGGCTGGCCACATCGCTCGACGATCTGACAGCCGATGGGGAAGAAAGCTTCTCGAGTGGTGACCGCGCACCGGAAAACGCAGAGTGGGACGTCCCGCCACACGATGGAAAGACGATCTAACGAAGGTCGCGGGCAAC
>DWCF01006507.1:0-12284 GCA_018230265.1 Delias oraia | reverse complement strand
TAAATTCTGCTGAGCATAGCGGGCGATCACTTTTCCTAATTTTGCTTAAGAACATCGATAATCGAATTGATCAATAAAGTCCACTAGGGATAGAGCGGTTAATAAACTAATTGTATTATTGTATGGTTATCGTGTTAGACTGGCTTCATATTGCTGACGTGTTTACTCAATATATTCGATAACTCAGCAGTTCTATAATTCCGCATAGTTGCTAACGTATAAACATCCTTTTAATAACAATGACATATAAACTTTTTATAATATAGGAAGAAGGATCAATATTAATTTACTAATAATTCACATGTAACCAATCAAATAGGCGTTTTAATAATAATCACGGAGAACCGATATCTGTTTGTGTTGTCGATTTTTACACCGCTTAAAGTGTAGACGGTATTTACACTCATTTAGCGAAACAGTATCGAGTACCTAATATTTCACGCTGGTATTCTGGGAGCCCGTGGTTCCGGCATTCCGGTCGAGCCGGACCAATTTGTGCGTCAGCAAATGCTTCGGGTATGACTTCCATGGTTTTTTGTTAATTAATAAACTGGTATAGGTAGGTACCTGTGTTAAGACAAAGATAATAGATATATCGTAGGTACTGGAAAGAGCAAGAAGAGTTCTTAAGCAGTACGTCGCTTGGGATTTAGGCGTAACTGCAGTTCCTAAAATCCGGCTTATTTTTGTATGCCTATGAGGCCTATTATGCCAACAAGAGTTTTTAGTTGTTTAATAACTGATCTGCTTTTGAGAAGATTGTTTTTAATTGACTGTAGTGTTGCCCAAATGCAAGACCAAGACCGCCAAATTTTAGCAACACCAACACCAATTGGTCTTTACTATGGCTTTGCTAATTCAACCTCAAAATGTTCCTATTCTGATTGGTTTTTCTAAGATCTGAAGTAAACTATAATAATTATCAATAGTCTAATAGGTAATTTCAAGATTTGCAAGACTTGCTGCAAGACCAAGACCAAAACCAATACCAGGTGTATAGGTGCAAGACCAAGACTGGCTAAGTCTTGCATTTAGGCAACACTAATTGACTGTTATTTAATTTAATAATGGTAAATTTAAGTATGTGAGGTAATATCTGCAGTTCTACCTTTACAAACGTATTTCATTATTTACGTGATAATCTAAATTTCCTTTCTCCAACCCACGAACGATTCTATTGATTCGATAGGAAATAATTAAATAAATACAGAAATAAATGCATGAATATCAACACTGTCTCTTTTTTGTTTCGTTCATAAACAATAATATTAAAAATTGTATAGAATTTTTCCATCATATTCCGCTCTCAGACACTGACAGATGAGAAAAACTAAGTATAAAGTAAAAAAGAAAAAAAGGTAAGTAAATATAAAAATGTATAATTGGCTATGTAATTTAAAATCCATTTGTTAACTCTGCTGTACGCATCAAACCGTGTAAAAATCGACTTTATCAATGTTTAATTTGAAATTCAAGGTCAACCGTCATTATTATGAAACACAAATTAACGAACAATTTTGCTGCCGTATGAAAAAACGTAAAATAAAGTAGTTTCGAACGGGTGACGCCATCTATGATCACGTTTGTGAACTAACGGTAGTGTTGCTTTGAACTTGATATTATAATGAAATTTTCCGTGTATAAAAATGTACTGTGATTAAATAATAATTGTTTATACTTTATTAACGATTAAAAATATTAAACATTGATGAGTTTACTATAATTCAAAGTTACACTGCTATAATTAGTATGTGTATTCTACAAAGGAAATTTTATGTAAAGTGGTTATATTTTTAATCTTACGTAGGTATTAAAAGTCACATATGTAGTCGAAGTATTAATAAGTGGTTGTTTAAGGAAATAATTATTATTATTACCATTGTAAATAATTTAAATACTGAAATACTTCCAATGGGAAGCAAGAAATTTTTCAATTCTTGCTTTAGGTAATTTTGTTATGATGCTTATTTTATTTTCTCTTTAATTTCTTTGAATACCCGTTAACAGATTTTGTTGATTTTACAATATAATTCTAAGCATTATTCAGGATATTGATTTGTTTCGCGTCTCCTTGAGCACCAATCGTCAAATATTAATCTAGCCGATCCGGCAAACATTGTCTTTCCATACAATTGAAGTTAGATATATGGACTCGCTTTTTATAAGTACTTAGGCATTATCAAACCCTACAACTTTTCTCTTGAAGTCAATGAAATTCAACGTTAAGGCAGCGTTAGTAAGAAATATAACTTTTCTTAAACTTACTTTGCAAATCCGATTACAATGAAAGAGCATTTTCTATTTTCTGATTAATACTAATGTGTTACTGACAAATATCGCAGCTTTCTATTGGTCGGTTTAGTAGAACCAGAGATTACAAACAAATACATTCCCTCTTTATACTTTATTATAGATTGGAGGATTCTGGGTGTTCTCTAGATCAGTGTTCGCAAATTGTGTACCGTGGCACAATGGTGGGCTTTGGTCGTTAATTGATGTACCACAGGAAAATACAGTTGTCTTATAAACTTATGTTAATAATTAAGAGAGATATACCTACTTGGGAAACAT
Organism: Delias oraia; assembly: GCA_018230265.1. Classification (NCBI taxonomy): domain Eukaryota; kingdom Metazoa; phylum Arthropoda; class Insecta; order Lepidoptera; family Pieridae; genus Delias; species Delias oraia. The sequence goes on along the minus strand of DWCF01006507.1, from coordinate 9,713 downwards.
ATTTATTCACGCGAGTTTTTGTTTCATTGACTGGTAAATAGGTATAGGGATTAATAATAGCTATAATATTTATTTTATTATTATATGGTGTAGGTACCTTTAAAAATTTATCTTTTCCTAGTCGTAAGAAGTTTGTCCTATAAGTTTGCGGAACACTGTTCTTGATACACATATCATTGTCTTATAATATGTATCAACGATTTTTTTCATGCTATAGCGGACAACGGAGCAAGTGGGTCTCCTATATGTAAGAGAACACCTGCCCATGGACAATCGCGCCACATTCCTTGCGTTGGTTTTTGTTGCCGTCTTTTTACGGCGATTTAGCGGCATTTTTAAGTGTTGTTGTTTGATTGATATTTTCGTTACAAACGTATGAAATAAATTTCATAAAAAATAATTATATTTAATCATATTATCCAAATATCTTTAGTATTCCATAAGCACATTAAACAGCTTAAATTTAAATACGTCCGCATAGGAAATGTGCCAAATGCGACCGTTTCAATAAACTTATCTATAAACATTTTCCGTCGGGAAAAAAATAAAACCACGCCGACCCAGAAACCAACAATCGTATCAAATTCTACCGCCCACAACATTGCATTTTTATGATACAAACCCGTGTTCAGTGCTCACCGAGGCCATTGTACTTAAATTGGCAACATATCGCAAATGAAGTACAACTACTTCGCCTTCAGTATTCGTATTAAACAAATATGTTTGAACCACTGATAGGTATGATTTGATTACTTTGTCTCAGGCAAAGGTAGCAAGCTATTATCACAGAATGCTCAACGTGAAACGGTATATGTAATGTCTTTCGCTGAGTGAGTGGGGATATCGGAGGCCCTTAAAAATGTCGCGTACGTGGCGTAAAAAGCCGGCAACAGAACCAATGCGTGGACTGTAGCTCGGTTGATGATCAAAGGCGTTGCTCTCTTACCATATGGGTGACACACCTGCTCCGTTGTCCGCTATGGTGTAATTTTTTTTATATATAATTACATAATTTACTTCTTAATACAGTCAAATAACCTAAAGCACATTTTCCCTAAAACCACGGCCTCATTCAAACGTGAAATAGTAGTTTTACTGAGATATCTGTTTTTAACGTGCCCTATAAGCGGAGTTATAAGGCGACAACTCAACCGGAGAATGGATTACGGTGCGATATCCATGGACGGCGTGATCTGTTACTATATGTATATAACTTGGTGTGTCTCACTCTTCAATGTTATTCTTTAAGCCCGGGCAGTCGCTGGCTAACGGTCAAGCCCTTCCAAAGACATGAATATACATTTTTTAGTTTTTAGTACAATAATATTCTATATACTTTACGGTAATTTACGTAACGCTTGTGGTGGGTCAGCTGAAACTGATACTTCTAATGGGAAAGAACAATATTGCGAGTGAATTATATCTTCTCACGTTCGCTTGGAAAATTTATAAATATTTAATTTCATATTGCTTCCAGAAAGAAGGTCAAGTCATACAAACGCCAGCGAGAATTCTATGATGAACTTTGTTTGCATAAGATACGAGAGAGATATCTACACACCAAAAATAACATACATAGATATAAGACATTCCTCATAGAAAAGATTTTTTTACGTTTTAAAGCTGATAACGATTTATTATTATTAACATATGATATAATATATAATACATTATGATATTCTTATTTCTCCTTAAATTTATCCAATATTAATTTTTAATGATAAATTTATTTAATAAACTCATTTACACACAGTTTTGGGTAGGTAGTAATATTCTATAACACATATCAATTTTTTATGTATGATATGACTTTGACAATGATTTATATTTCAATTTTGACTATTTTCACTAACACGGTTCTGACATAATTGCGGCTAAAGTTGTCCATGGGCGGTTAGCTGTTTATCCTAGATAAAAATCCTGCCTGTTTGCCTACCGTTATATTAATAAAATAACGTTTGTTATGTTATTAAAAAAAAATCTCGAAATATTACCACAAATTTGTCAATATAATCTGTGCCGTACACATGTTCCCCACAAAACACATACGACATCTGTCAAACTACCGAATCATAGACAAGACGTTTACTAACGAGCTTATTGAACTCTTGACCACAGATACGCTATTCATGTAAAACCTCTGTCGATTCATGCGATCTTGATACAAATCAACCTCTGCGTAACCTCGGATTAAGATTTCAAGAGGGATGACCGTTATTGTGTAGGGCTGTATATTCATTAACCAATATCCAATAGCAAATATATGGACATACATTTATATATTAGAAAAATATATCTACTAATAAAAATATAAAGGATCGTATAAGAATAATAAAAAAATATTAAAACTAAAAAAAATGTTGTAGTTACTTCGTGAAAATAACTTTGCAGGCAGTTTATACTTTCTTTTAAATTAAATCCTAGAGGCAAACGAACAGAAGGCTCACCTGGAATTAGTGTTGCCAAAATGCAAGACCAAGACTGACCGTGTAAGACTTGCAAGAGGCTGCAAGACTAAGCCTGCAAGACTCTTACGTCGTGCAGCAATTTTTTTGCCAGTGATTTTTGGAATTTCTCATTAAATCTGTAGACATATTTTATAAATGTGGTTGGTCTTTACTATGGCTCTGCTAATTTAACCTCAAAATATTCTTATTCTGATAGGTTTTTCTAAGATCTGAAGTAAACTTTAGTAAATATCAATAGTCTAATAGGTAATTTCAAGACTTGCAAGACTCTTGATGCAAGACCAAGACCAAGACTGGGCGCACAATACCAAGACCAATATCAGGTGTATTGGCGCAAGACCAAGACTGACTAAGTCTTGCATTTAGGCAACATTACCTGGAATGAGAGGTCATACGCCCATGGACAATCTCAACCCTTGCTGGGCCGAGAATGTGTTGTTCACCTTTTAGGAATAGGTAGATACATACTTTTTTTTAATGTACCCGAGTCATATTAGTTTGTTAATACCAAAGCTGACCTCACAGAGTGGTGGAGTAGTATTACGCCGCACAAAATGCCTTTTAAAACGCTCAGTTGTGGTAAAACAAACATCGATATGAAAAAAAATAGAGGCAACGGTACTTAAAAAGCCTTTCGGAATAATTGAATGTGTATAAGCTCAAGGCCACATACAATAATAATATCATATAATTTAAAATAATAAAAGTTGCATCATTGGGCAAAAATGCCGCGATATAGTTTGGTGCCGTTTCTTCTGCACTAACACTTTGGAAACGGCGTCAACTTAATAATAAGTAAAATTTTTTTAGTGAACAGTGTTGTAAATAAATCAGGACAATTCAAGTGGTTGTTAAATCCTATAATAAATAAACAATTTTTGATTTTGAGTGGCAACCCTAGTGCGGACAATAATTCACGTGAGAAAACCAACAGAATAGGTTCGTTATGAGTTTCAAGGGCTCTCCAGCATTGTGCCGATGTCAGGTCCTTCCCGCCAAAATGCTAATGAGCTCGGCCTATATGGCTACACTGATTTGTCATATCACAATCGCTAAGTATGACGTGTTATAGATCTATTTTCTCGTACACTTGCTTTAACGAGTGCTTCACAATTTATTATTTTTATTAACATTCAGTAAACACAATGTATGTTACGTCACTGAAGATGAATAACAATAAATAGTCGTGAATTTATAATTAAATCAGGATTAAAACCTAGAGCCTCTAGTGTAACAAGCATTTACCATTTAACCACAGATCCAATTAGTATTTGTTTAAAAAGGTCGGGTTTTGGTTGTTATTGATAGACCAGCATTTGCCAGAGACACATAATATATCTCCTATATGATACTCAATTTCAAATAAAGAACAAGATGGCTGCTTTTTGAACACAGACTATATCTATAGTTCTTTTTGATAGTGTCATTTGTTATAGCTAAACTGGGTAGTTTACGGTCAGCATTTAGAATATTAATGTCTGATTGTAATCTGTTTTTACAGATAAAAAGTGATTTATTTAAACTTTCGTCTTCCTTTGTTCGTGTCCTTTAATTAAAAATCACTCGAAATATTATAAATTAGTAATTTTTTTATTCTATTTTGGGCAACGGAGTAGGTACATGGATATCCTCTATGGTAAGAAATCGCCGCCGCCCATGGACATACGCGCCACAATCCGCGCTCTAGTTGTGTTGCCGGCTTTCTACGACGATTTGACGATATAATCATCATTGACGATAAAACCACTTAGCTACAAGGATCTCTTAATTTAAAATTAATTAATATAAATAAGAATAAGTTGCATGACATAGTAAAATAATTATTTCAAACAAATTATGCTTATTACGAGCCACCGTAAAAGGTACAAAACAGTTTAAATGACAATTAACTCTACAATGTGGCCTTTGACCGTTTGACCTGACGCCCTCACTTTCACAACTGGATTGTCTCTTCATATACCGTAAAATTATATTTGAGAGCCAAGTAGCTAAGTGGTATTATAATTTATAAGCCTATTACAAAGCGAAAAGTGTTGGATTCGATCCCGAATAAAAAAATTATAATTTATTCGGTCTTTGGAAAGGCTTGACAGTGGCCGGGCGTGTCTTAACACTAGCACCTGTGGAAGAGACATGCTGACGTACTATCGGGCCGGTTCAATTCCAGCCTGAAACAGTAGGTACCTAGTTAGATTCGTTCAGTGAGTGAAGATATCGCATCTTGAAATTATACCGCTTTACGTCTGTAACAAACCGCCAACACAACTGAAGCACGGATTCTGGCGACGTTGATCTCTAAGCATAGAGAAGACCAGTCTGCTCAATTAAACCTGTCTCTAAAGATTCATTTTTCTGTATATGGATCAGTAATTATAAACGCTATATGGTAATTAATTTTTGAAGTATATATAATAACGCGATGAGATGACTAATAGGCCCATGTTCCCATGTTTAAGACAAAGAGCGTCCGTTCACCATCTCGGCCTATTAAGACCTATTAAGGTATTAAGACTTATTAATATGATAAAATACCTTTGGAAAAAGTATTCCATCCCTACCGTTTATAAATTCTCTACGTAGTCAGTGTTTACAATCGTAAACATTGCTTAATGTAAAGACTGCTCAATATTTATATACATTTAAAAGACGAACGTAGCCTTTTTAAGCCAATAGTGTATTCAGTTGAAACAAACTATCTGATAATTACTGGCAAAATAGAATGTGTTTAATAATATATTTCTTTAATAATATTTACCGTTTGCGAGCCCGTCTCATCCAACAGTATAAATAATCATTCCTATGATCCAAACGTCTGTCAATCAAAACAATTCAGAACTTAAAACGGCAATCTAAATAAAAAAACAGACCTCCAATCTGTTAAATCGACATCCCACTAGCCGCCGCTAGAAAAGCATCCACTCAAATTGATGTGATAAAAAATAAATTAAAATAACTCGTGAGCCAGATGATATCGCCTCTAACGCATCCATTGTGCTTTCGGATGTAGTAGTCTCAAATTGCGGTGCCTTTGTAATACAAAATGAGGTGTTACGCTTCTATTAAATAATAAGTGGTTCGATTCTATACGAGAATCGTTACATTCGCTGTCAGATCCGATTGCCTGCCATATCAATCGTTAATATTTACTCTGTACTATTTTTACAGATAACGAAGATCGCTGCGCATGGAAAAGTATAAAGAAGGTCCAATCAAAGCGTCGAACGCTTCTTGGACGAGAAATACCTGGAGCAGATATGCTAGCGAAAAGTCTCGGAACGCGGGCGTAGACGAAGCAAATAATGTGTACAGTGGCGTCGATGGTGACGTCGGAAGTGGTAGATTTATAGCAACCGTGGTAGAAGACAATGACTCCGAGGAGGTTAGAAGGAATGTGTGGAGTGACATCGACGACGAACTATACATAGCTAATATAATCAAGGCAAGGACTTCGAATGATGTGAATCGCGTGAAACGTGATACCAGTTGGAGTGTTAGTGATTATAGTGAGGTTGTGAATAGTGTTAAGTTAGATACCGACATGTGGGAGCTAGAGCCCACTGACTTAACGGAGTGTGATTGTCTTGGACCACCTCCTGAATTCCTGTTGCCACCCCCGCCGCGGCCGCCGTTCCTACAGGCTGAATACTATTGTGGGGACGATCCGATACCGGATCTTGAGACCTGCGATACGGAACCAGTGAGTTTTTTAAATTTTTTAGTTGTAAAAAAAGCCGGTAACACAACCAATGCGCGGACTGTCGCGCGGTTGTGTTCACTGTGTAGTTTGTGCTCACCTGCTCCGTTGCTCGTTTATACGATAAAAAAGCAGTCCTTTGCCCATGCATACTCCAACCCCATCTGAGCTACGGATGCGTTACCGGCCTTACCCTCTTTTTTTTAAGTCGAGCTATTTAAAACAACCGTTAAATTTATCAATAAGGATTTTATTAAATTGCATTAAGCACTTGTTAATACTTAACTAAGCCTTTTGGCTTTCTTTCCGAATAGACTTGCTGGGAATTAAACATTGAAAATCCTAAGCGTAACTAATGTGGTTACGGTACCACTTTATTCTATTATCACAAAATAGTGAGATTTTTTAAATTACTATGATTATATTCTATAATTAAGACTGCTATTGTATAATTATTTTCGTTGTTTGTACTCTCTGAAAATGTAAAGTTTAATTTAAATCCTGACTAGAATCTGGACACAGCGTTTGAGCAACTGACACGTATTCAGTCTTTAGATTTTAATTTAAAACAATTTCTTCTTTCATAATAAATATTATAACCAGCTTTAATATTTCATAACATACATACTTTATAAATACGCTAATAGCCGCCTAGATAAGGAGATGTATCGGGTTCTATCCCCGGTTATAATTTAGAATTTGTTTGGTCTTTGGCAGGGCTTAAGGATTTGGAGAGTGTAGTGTCTTATCCATACGAGAGCCAAGTTGATGCATTTGCTGACACACTAAATGCGTCGCCTTGGGCAACCGGCTCAGAGAATACAAGCGTGAAACAGTACTTGTACTGTTTCACTGAGTGAGGATGCCATAGGCCCGTGAAATTATAAGGCTTTAAGTAGCGTTATCAGTCGGTAATATTACCGGATTCTGGCGCGGTTGTTCATGGGCGTCGCTGATCTCTTATCATAGAGTAGACTCGCCTACTCCGTAGCCCGATGAGCAATAGAATGAGAATGAGTAATATAATGTTCAAGACAATATTTTAAACAAAGCAATGTTTTATTAGTTACTTAGTGAATAGAGTCATTATACAACAGAATATTCAGCGTGAAACGCTGAAAGTGAGTGAGGATATCGGAGAGCCTTAAAAGTGCCGCTTAAGTGGTGTAAAAAGCCGGCAACACAACCACTGTGGATTGTGGCACGGTTGTCCATAGGCGGTTGTTCACTTAACATATAGAAAACTAGCCTGCTCCGAAGACCTCTACACCATAAAGAATCCTTGTGTTGCTGATTTGAACTTGTTATTACCTATTACTAATAATAAACAATCTACTAATATATGATAATAGCGCGACGTAGTCCCACCACGCGATGGAAAGACGATCTCACGAACGCCGCGGGCAACCGCTGGATCAAGATCGCTCAAGATCCTAACAGGTGGGCGTCTTTGAGGGAGGCCTATGTCCAGCAGTGGACTTGATAGGCTGGTGTTGATCATGATGATATGACACAATCCATAAAATGTGCCTTTTTGTACGAAATCTTAGCCGTTAGTAACTTCTCCTACGTCATCATGCAACTTTATTTTATCGCTCATCTGCTCAACTGCCACAATCAGTATTTTTTATTAATAGGTGTTTTTGATAAACTCCGGTTTGTTTTTACGCTACAATCAGATAAGAATTATTGTAATGCCGTTTCGAAACGCTTCCTTTCTCCTATTGTCCCTACTAAACATTGACGTATCTCTCAATCTTATCTCTTCCATGTTTTCGCCCAGAATGGTAATGAATAAGCGGTCCCGTGTAACTAAGTAAATATTTAGTATAATGCACTTAATGAAGGAGGCTCTACAATACGTTTTATCTTGAGATCTCTCAAGTTTTTACGATGCCTATAAACTTTTCCTTTAACTCGAATTAAATTTATAGAGGGCGGCGGCCGCGCCGCGACGTACCGAATCAAAACCATATTTTAATTTTTAACATTTTTACCTTTTTTACAAATTTCAACATTTAATTATATTTATTAGCAATGACTTAGGTATTTAAGATCAAAATTCAGAAAGATATTCTATAAAAGCCGAGGGCTCTTTTAAACTCTTTTAAGTTTTGGTACCAGGTTCCATTGCCGATCTGAGTATTTTTTATATAGTAGTAGTAGCGGCTAATGAAACAGGTGGGTCTTCTATATGGTATGAGAATACTGCCGCCCATGATCCGTCGCGCTACACTCTGCGCATTGGTTGTGTTGCCGGCTTTTTACGCCACTTAAACGGCATTTTTAAGGGCCTGCGATATCCTTACTCACTCTGCCGAACACAGTACAAGTACCGTGTCACGCTGAGTATTCCTATAGGCTAAGTATAATTTGTAATTTAACCTCAATAGTCCTTAGTCTCACCTGTATGATACTCTCGGTATAGCAATGCTGAAGCTTATACTGATTCACTAATTGGGCCAGCTCGTCTGTAGTAATAGACACTAAATCTAGATATCAGCGTAAAAAGGCTTTAGCTTAAAGAGCGAGAATCCCTTGGACCCACTAAGTAAAATTGCCTAAGCGTCGTAAAAAGCCGACAAAACAATAAAAAAAATGTACCATTAGAGGATCTGCTTTCTACCCTAACCCATATATAATATAAAATTTATATGTGTATGTAATATTATATAAGAATCACTTGTAAAGTCCATAAATCCCAACTTAATATTTCCCGCTCGCGTTCGCTTTCCGGCGCTCTAGCATCAATTTGGAATTATGGAAGTTGGAGGTAACGGTTTATTGCTCAGATTTCGTAAGTACACGAAACACCAACATTGATACAGTGTGTTTGCTTACTCCATTCTCGCCCGCGCTAAGGCATTAAGAACAGTAATCTTAGAATTAGAGGCAGCGTTAGTCATCTATTTTCTATATTCCTAACGTAAACATCGCGGCGATGATTTTTACATAATCTTAGAACTGTTTGAACGTGACTTGATAATTCATGTCATTATATTTTAGCGGCTTATATAAATTGATCTTTTTCGAACCGTAATATAGATAGATTTGGAAACTGCGTTTCTGTTTTTTTAATCAATTTTGTAATTTATTAAATTATATATAACATTGATTTATTTTTAACAATCTTCAGTAACTAGCATTACTGTGTTTGAAAGTTGAAATTAAGTAGTTTTTTTTCAAAATTATTGTTCTCAACTAGCGAACAGGAAGACAGGTCCACTTATGATAAAAGATCGCCACTGCCAACGAAAGTGTTTTAGCGGTAAAAAATAATAGGCCTTGTCTATCCTTACCCACTCAGTGAAACACCAAAACAATGTTTCACAATGGTATTCCGTGAGCATGGTATCTCTGCAGACGAGACCAATTGGCAAGTCACCATATGATTCATTATGGCGTTCTAAAACTTACAAAATTAATATACCCAGATTTAAAATGAACTAATAATTTGTACCAATGAATGGTCGTACAAATAACTTATCGTCAGAAATATAAAACTTGTCGTTTTTTATGTAAAAACGTAAAGAAAAGCTTTACAGAGGTTA
>DWCF01006506.1:0-12285 GCA_018230265.1 Delias oraia | reverse complement strand
AAAAAGTACAGAGTCATCGTAATTCCGTTAGTAGCGGTGTTAAACGCGGCCAGCGGCCTCTTACTTCCGTGCGAGGGATGCATTGGTTGTGTTGCCGGTTTTTTACGCCGCTTAAGCGCCATTTTTAAAGGCCTCCGATATCCTATATACGAATAATAGCGAAACATAGTAGATGCACCATTTCAGGTAAGTACAACTGAGTATTCTGTGAGCCCGTGGTATCACTTCGGAAGAGCCGGCCCAATTAGTGCGTTCGCATATGATTAAGCATGACTTTCCCACGGGTGGGAAAGCCAACGCCATCTTTAGAACGAAGTCAATTTACTTTAATTATCAAAGAACTTGTAGCCAAGAACATATTTAAATTAAACAATTCGTATGTAATTTTATTGTGAATTTCGAAGCCAATGCCAACATACGTGAACCATAAATATCTGAGCCTTAGCACTTTGGTACTCAACATTTTTATTAGTAAATCAAATTTAATGAAACGCGATAGATAAAACAAATGAACAGATTAAAGAGTTAATGAATATGATAAAATGAAAATCACTTCATAATAATGCGATTATGAATTTAATAAAAAGCATGACGCGTGCAGAGGCGCGCGCCGGTGCAATCATTCAGATAACTACGAAGCTTAATTGTTTCATTTATGCTCTACCTTCCTATCTGTTGTTGAATCTATAAATCATTTATATAATATATTTATAGTAATTTTCAGTGCTTCTGCCTAAAAGTTCAATAATCTAGATATTTCAACTTGTATGGTTCCTAGGTGAGTTACAATGAGTGTCATTATAATGAAAACAAAAGTTGTTAACAAAGCTGACCTACTTGGATTAGGAACATTTTAGGTATTTCGTTAGTTAAATATACGACTAGGATTATATAAATTTGCTTCAACCTTTTTTTATGGTAGGTATAGTGGACAACGGAGCTGGTGGTTCTCCTATATGGTAAGAGATCACCGCCGCCATTGTCAACAGCGCCACAGTCTACGCTCTGGTTGTGTTTACGGCGTTTTACCACGCTTAAATAATTTCAAGGGCCACCGATACCCACACTCAGCGAAACACAGTAGGTACAAGTTCAGTAAAAACACGTACAGTTGGAAGTGACAAAAGTCACAGAATTGTGCCCATGGTATCACTCTGAACGAGCCAGAAAGATTAGTGTGTCAGCATATGTTTCAGCATGGGTCTCTCAAGGGTGCGACAGTATTAAGACACCGGCAACTGTCACCTCTTTCCAAAAACCGAATAAATTATAAATATATTTTTTTGTTCCGGATTTGAACCGGACATCTCCCGCTACGCGGTAGGCTTATAAAACCACTTAAAAGTCTCTCAAAAAGCCTACTTATCATGTTTTCTATAGAACAATTTGTTTCAACAACATATATTAATCACATTTATTGAGTATCCCAAAAATGGAAACAGGCAAATATAATTTTCTGTAAAAGAATTAAGTATCTACCTACCCTACCTCTTTAATTCATACTTAGTTACCTACTAAGTAACTAACAGTAATGAAATAACAGTCGGCTATTTCATTGCAGAAGCATGTAAACCGCATCCGCAATGTACCAAGAGCAAGATTCTGAACACGTCGACATCGACCACGACGAGAGCAGATCAAACAGCCCGAAGATGTTCTACAAGCCAGAAGAGAAGACCGTCATTAGCCAGAAGAAGTCGTTCTGCATCGATGCCCTACTGTCGAAACACGACGAGAAAACCCAGAAGTATATGGCGCTGATGAACAAGAATTATATAAGGTATAATGATTATCAGGAGAATCATGACGGTTTTGAACGGGAGAGAGTGAGCGAGAGTCCTAAGAGTGCGAGCAGTAGGAGTCTATCCCCGGGGTCGGAGGAGGGAAATCGCTCTGAGACCTACAGCCCACCAATATCGCCAGGTGTAGAAGGGAGCAGCGAAGACTTTGAGACGTACAGGCCAGGTAAACAAGACTTAAAATCGTGTCAAACGAGACTTTTTTTATCATATAGCGTGCAACGGAGCCGGTGGATCACCTACAAGGTAAGAAAACACCGCCGCTCATGGACAGTCCATGCGTCTGCGCCACAGTCCACGCATTGGTTATATTGCCGGCTTTTTTTACACTGCTTAAGCGGCATTTTTAAAGGCGTCCGATATTCTCACTCAGTGTGACACACTTATGATGCACAGAAATGCATTGCACCAGGCAACATAATTGTTTTATTATAGGTGTAGCTTTATGATATTAAGTTTAAATTAAAATAGAGCATTTAATATTCACTTTTTTTACGAAAACGAGACGAAACGAGCGAAGGTTCAGCTAGGATAAACAGTCCTACATCCAAGTACACACCCAGCCATTGAAGGCTGCGAATAAAAAACTACTATTATTATTTGTAATATTAATTTCTTAATAACAGAGAGAAACGTGACATTTTCTATTTAAAAGTAGATATATTATATAACCCTATTGAAATCATTATTGTAAATATTTATTACATTTTACTGAAATAAATTTCAATTTCAGGTATCGTTCCGAAACCGGGCCTTATGCCCCATAACCCAGCGTTAGTGGCAGCGCAGTCTGCGTTATTTAACTATCCGCAAATGAGTCCCATGCCCCAGGGTGGGCCCATGCCGTCCGCCTTCCACCACCCCGGAGATAGAGTCCTTCATCACATGCAATTGGAGTGGCTTGCGAGAACTGGCATGTTATATCATAGGATACCGGAGTTAGGAGGTAACATATATTATAAACTACATCACTAATATAAGAATTTCACCCGCGGGAGAGCCATGCTGAAGCATATGCTGACGCTCTAATTGGGTCGGCTCGACCGAAGTGATACCACGGACTCACACAATACTCCGCGTCGAACGGTACTTTTACTGTGTTTCGCAGAGTGAGTGAGGATATCGGAGGCCCTTAAAAGTGCCACATAAGCGGCGTAAAAAGCCAGCAACACAGCAAACGCGGAGTGTGTCGCGGTTGTTCATGGGCAGCGGTGTTCTCTTACCATGTAGGAGACCCACTTTCACTCCGTTATCCGCTAAAGAATAAAATACACACTATATATACTCTCTAATGCGATATAAATACCTATCCAGTCGATTTGGTCTTTTGGCAGGCAAATTCGAGTATTTCTTGGCGATTTATTTCGCCGGTTCTTCTCAGTGGGCTTAGCTTTGAACCAGGCGATGGTAGACTGATTTTGACGTTCAACGAGCTGCATTTTTGTATTATGTTGAATAAAAATACCTATTTCATTTCATTTCAAAAAAATTGAACAAAAATATTCTATGAGTGTTGTTATTATACCGACACTGGCCAGCTCTGTTTATGAACCGAAACGAATTTTCTACCGAAATTAAATGTATTGATTATATCTACCTGTACACCTAAGTACATAACATGTTCAATACAGAAAACCTACTACAGAAAACCATGAAAATAAACTTTAGGTTTTTTATATTTATAAATACAAAAATAAATAATTTTTATTGTTATATTTATAAAAAAATAGCTTCCTTTGAGACTTTGAATTTGTTAGTTTATAGCTGATCAGTGAAAAGTTGCCCACAGCCAGCACACTGCCAATTGACAGGTGTCAAATTTGCACAGAGCATTAACTTTGGGCCCCAACCCTTCATATGGTGGACTAAGCCTGCGGCTTGTTTGATTTGTCAATTGAGAATTATACTATACTATAAACATTGCTATTATGTTTTGGTGTTGTCGCCTTTCGCTCGTGTAACACTAAATTTTTTACATTATTAATTTTTTCTTATATTTCTTATATATGAGATACAAGTCCTGGGCGATGAAAAGATCTCTCTACACTGTTCAACTTAAAATATATGAAAAACTATTAGACTACTAGATTTATACTCGGATAAGGACAGTAGGCATTATTGAATTAGCACTACTTTTTTATTTTAAGACTCTACAGATTTTTATGATACCTGTAGTGGGCAACGGAGAAGTTCTTCTCTATGGTAAGATAAAACCGCCGCTCATGAACAAACGCGCCACTAACCGCGCTTTGGTTATGTTGCCGGCTTTTTATGACTACTTACCGGCGGTATTATGTCAAGGGCTTTCGATATCCTCACTCACTCAGCCAAACGACGAGACGGACACAAAATTCAGACGAGCCGGCACAAATTGTGCTTCATAACGGGTGCTACTACGGGTCCAAAAATTAAAACAAATTATGAAAAGCTGTTCATTAGTTCTTTGATCAATTATGATAATTGTTACACAAATAACATGTGCGTCTACGCGATTAGCTTACATTAAACATTATAAATAAAACGCATTAACACCCCTCAAATAAATATAATCTATGGAATTTATCGTACTTAAATAAAATTCCCGGTGACCCCTCACTTTTAGTTAAATTTGGGGGCCTGTTAAGTTTGGAGATGGATTTACTTTATATCTCGCCTCGTTAAAATTTACGTATTTTCTTTCAGTTAAGAGATTCCCAATAATTGCAAGTTTTATTTGATGGTTATATTTAATGGTAGTTAAAGCGGACAACGGAGGCGGGTTTTCTGTGTGGTAAGAGAACACCGCCGCCTATTATAGACAACCGCGCCAAAATCCGTGCATTGGTTGTGGTGCCGGCTTTTACGCCTCTCACTCACTCAGCGAAACAATAGAAGCACCGTTTCAAGTAGATACAACTACCATATCACGTTGAGTATTCTGTGAGCTCGTGTCACTTCGGACGAGTCAGCTTAATTAGTGTGTCAGCATGACTCTCTTACGGGTGCAAAACAATAATTGTAATTGTCGAATTAAAAATGTTTTATGATAAAATTTGTTGTTAACTTTTCATAAATGTTTCCTACTTCATACCTTTATCTTAAGAAAATCTCAAATGGAAAAGAATATGTCGACATACATTATCAAAATATAAATGCTCTCGCTTATCAAGCAATAAACATAATATTTTCAAGTAATCTAGCCATTTCGGACAGGTGAAAACACAATAACCGATCGTTTGTTCCATTTTGACATCTTTGATTGATTATAGCTCAATATCTAATATTAGAATAGGGACAGAACGAAACTTGTAAAATAATTATAAAACTAAATAATATATTTTCATGTTTTTATATGAAAAACACAAAGAAGAGAATAGTCAGCGTGAAACTGTGCTTCTACTGTGTTTCGTTGAGTGAGTCAGGATATCAGGTTCCCTTAAAAATGCCGGTTAAGCGGTGTATAAAGCCGGGAACACAACCAATGCGCGGACTATGGCGCGGTTGTCCATCGGCGGTGGTGTTCTTTTACCATATAGGAGACCCATATGCCGTTGTCCGCTGTCCAGTGTACCGCGTCCAGTGGGATTGCACAAGCGAGAGGTCTTTGTTTCATTGTTTTTCTACTTAATAAATAAATATTGAAATTACATAAAATGTTTCGTTTGTGCTCTTTAAAAAATTACTTTTTCCTTTATGTACCTTGAACAAAAAAAGTTTGCGGAGTATTTTTCTATACCATACAATACAATAGCCATTTCGGCAGCGTGAATTTTTATATGTAAATAAAATACCCGAACAGTGTTTAGCTTATACATCTAAATTCCATTTTCATATAAAACAGTCGTCATTTTAATTAAAACTTGCCTCCATACCCATTGTTACAGTATACTGGTGAAGCAAAATAGCCAAATAAAAATTATCGCCAACAATTCATGGGGACGCCATCTGTCACAAATTGAATAATACTAGAAATGATATTGTTTCGCTCACTCACAATAGAAATATAGAGATGGCGATAGAATGCGGTTTTATGACAAATGTTTTTCTTGTTGCTAATTTTTTTGAGTAAAAAAGTTCTATAGATACATAATTCGATATAAAAATGTGACAAAGTACGTTGTTGAATTTAATTTATAATATAATTTTTGTAATATAATAGCAATCGGCAATTATCTTTAAAATTATTTCTAGACAACATTACTCTATTAAACAACCCGTGGTAAGGTATACATGTTAAGGTATTCACCTGTAATTCTACCGTGGGAGAACCATGCTTCACATATGCTGACGCACTTATTGGCCTAGCTTGTCCGAAGTTACCACGGGCTCACAGAATACTCAGCGTGAAATGGTACTTGTACTGTGTTTCGCAGAGTGAGTGAGGATATCTGAGGCCCTTTAAAGTGCCGCTTAAGCGGCGTAAAATCCGGCAACACAACCAATTCGTGGACTGTGGCGCGGTTGTCCAAGGCGGCGGTGTTCTCTTACCGTATAGGAGACCTGCTCCGTTGTCCGCTATAAAAAAAAACAATTAAATAATAATTGGAGTCCTACTTCTTAGTAATGTATATAAAAACCACAAAAACCTGCAATCAAGTAGTAGAACCTAATAGTAGTTATTTAGCCGAATTAAACTACACAAGACATTAGTATCATGTAGTATCTACAGGCATCATCATACCTTATCCGTTTTAATTTTTATGCTTATGTAGGCTTCTACTGTTGCATTTTTATAGATAACTAAGTTTTTATTGTAAGATACACGGTAAATAATTTATTATATTGGAAAATCTACATTTTACACGTCCGTCTTTTATGATTGTTTAAGTTTTTTCTAATATTATACTATTTTATATCACCAATCGCTATACAAAATTAGAGCTTAAACATCTATAAAAAATGTAATTAACTTTAGGAGGACATTACTTAGTCTGGTACAAACTCAATTTAAAAATTATCCGACGTATTTCCGCCCTGTTGAGGTACGGCGATACTCGAAGCGATAAAGTTTCACCGACACAAGAATCTTGTTATTTGTAACTTTGTAAGCTTTTAGTGTTTTTTTATAATTTGGGGTGAAAGGCATTAGTCTTCCATTCTAAATTACCGAAAGCTAGCTGTATCTAGCTTGTGTTTTCTCTAGGTATGGTAAGAGATCCACCCCGCCCATAGATAACTGCGCTACAATCCACCCTTTAGTTTAGTTGCCGGCTCTATCTCCTCCGACCTCTACACTCAGCAAAGTTCAAGTACAGTTTCAATTACGAACTATTACACTGTGCGAAAAACTTTCCGCAATATATGCTACCAAATACATTTTATGAATTCGCGGGTAATATATTTTTATACAGATATAGAACCTCTATTTCAATCTAACTTATTTCAATGAAACTCAGCCATTTAACTAGTTATTTTATACAAAATTTGTTAATATAGTTATCACACCATTGTCATCATTGACACCATTTTAGAGCCTCGTAACTAAATGGTTTTATATGTCAACATGAATCCAGAGGTATCGGATCCCGTTCCGGAGAAATAAAAATTTAATTTAAAATTTATTCGGTCTCTTGAAGGGTTTAACAGTGGCCGGGCGAGTGTCTTAATACTGTTGCACCCCTAGGAGCCGGCTCCTCCGAAGAGATATCCTGGGCTCACAGAATATTCAGCGTGGAATGGTAGTTTTATTTGCAACAGTACATCTACTATGTTTCGCTAAGTGAAAGAGGCTATCGTAGATCCTTAAAAACATCTATAAGGCGGCGTAAAAAGCCGACAACACAATCAATGCGTAGACATTAGCGCATTGGCGCAGTTGTTCATGGGCGGCGGTGTTCTTTTACTATATAGGAGACCTACCTGCTCCATTGTGCGCTATATAATAAAAAAATATAATTTTTACCGCCTTTGGGCAGTTTGTAGGTATAAATGTAAACCGTAACAGTAAGGACACACGGGGACCCTAAGCCAATTATCAGGCAGCAATTTATTCGCACAAACAAAGCCTCTGTTCGGCCCTTGACAAATTAGATATACCTAGTAGTGGTGTGCTTTTTGTCGATACGCATTCATTTCTCTAAACGATGTGCAAAGTTAACCAATTTGTTGCTTAATTACCACGTCTTATCTTTAATTGACGAAATCTTAGCTCACATGGCCTTAACGAATACAAAATCCTACTAACTCAACCAAATGATACAAATTTAATGATTTTTAACTTTGATTTTAATTCACTCAGCGTGAAACGGTACTTGTACTGTGTTTCGCAGAGTGAGTGAGGATATCAGAGGTCCTTAAGTGCCGCTTAAGCGGTGTAAAGAGCCGCTACCACAACTAATCCGCGGACTGTGTCGCGGTTGTTCATGGGCGGCAGTATTCTTACCATATAGGAGAACTGCTCCGTTCCGTATCCGCTATATAATAAGAAAAGTTATTATACTAATTTATGATATGTTTCAGTCATGGAACGTTTTAATATTTGTCATTTTTTCTAAAAAATATTAGTTAGGTCATTAAAGGCAATTTATTTTAATTTTGTGGTTACTGGGAAAAGAATTATACAATCTATTACAAATAAATTGAAATATCTTAATATTTCGTTTAAATTAAGGCAAAATTTGTGCTATTTCTATTAAATACTCACTCCATAGCGTGGCGAGGTATGAAGTGTGAGTTCATACGGTATTATAAATCTTTTATAAAAGGTTAAATAAATTTTATATCATATCTTTTTAACAGTGGATTTTTTTTCTTAATTGTGAATGGTGAATAAATAGGCTTCATCATGGGTGTTAAAAATATTGAAAACGCACATACATCAAGACGAGCCTAAATTTTCATCGGTTGAGGCATCTTATATCGAATCGATGCACTGCACTAGTCGGCCTTTTGAGTTGTCGCAAAAAGGGTACATTTTCTCTACTACGGTACTATTTATTGGGCACCCGTGGCCACTCGCTAAGGGCTTTGATTTATGGAGACACCATTTAAAACTTGACCCTTTGCTTGCACGATTTTCTCCTTCAAGATGTACATATTAATAGTAATAACCATTTTAAATGTTTGATTTGTTATTAAAATTTCTAAAATTATAAACGCCAAAGTTTGTAAGTATGAATGGATAGATTTTTGTTACTCTTTGACGCAAAAACTACTGAATGGATTTTAATGAAGCTTTACAATAATATAGCTTATAAACCAGAATAACACAGGATCTAATATTTATTTATATTGTATAAATTAACCGAAATATAATTAAAACTGTCATATAAAGTCGAGCTCGTCTGAAGTGATACCACGGGATCACAGTATTCTCAACGTGAAACGGTACTTGTAGTGTATTTCGCTGAGTTAGTGAGGATATTGCAGGCGCTTAAAAATTCCGCTTAAGCGGCGTAAAAACCGGCACCACAACCAATACGCGAACTGTGACGCGGTTGTCCATGGGCGGTATATAGTGAAAATACACCGGTATTCTCACCATATAGGAGACCCACCTGCGCCGTTCTTCGCTGTACTATAAAAAAATTAAAAAAGCCGAATCCAGTACCGGGCAGAACGTCGTCTGCTGGGTCTAGTACCTATATAATATAAGTACTTGAGAAATGTTAAGTCCTTAAAATGGCCACCTAAAATATAAGTTATTATTATTCGGTGTATGGCAGACGCTTTTATCATTAATACTCTTTTCGAATATAAAGTAATTGAATTTATACTTTTTGCCATATAATTTGTAACAGATCATTGGTCTCCATTTAAGTGGCAATTTGGAGGCTGCCCTTAACGTATGATTAATTTAAACTATTTCACACTTGCAGTATACAAACAATATTTAATCGAGGCTACACCCTTGCGATTTGCTAGTTCGGCTGGGGTGGCTTAGGGATCCGTCGCATTTGTGTCATTCACTCAAAGTAAAACTTATGTAGAAAATTTAAAACAAATAAACCGGCTTAACTGGCCAAAACTGGGTAAAAATTATAACTGGTAAGCTAGTATTAAGGTATCGAAGACAAAAAAAAAATTAAGTATGGTAATTTGAAAAATTACTTATTACTCATTTACTGTGTTTCGCTGAGTGATATCGGGAATTTTGGCTGCATAAAAATGCGACAACACAACTAAAGCACGGACTGTGGTGTGTTCTAAATGGGCGGCGGTATTCTCTTATCAAAGAGAAGACCCTCCTGCTCCGTTTCCGTTATAACAAAGAAAATCAATTCAAAGCTTTCTTAATTATAATTGATCTAGTGATATCATTGATTTAATTTTTAATTTTTTTTAATGTTTTTTTATGAATACGGAATCGACAACAGTTGTAGACACGCTTGGCCAAAGTGCAGACATATGATGAGGTTGTACTAATTTTATTGGTTGGGGTCCTAATTTAATGGTCCATTGCATTAATCTGTTGGCCTCTATTACTGTAATTTATTAACTTACGAGTCCCGATGCGTTACATTATTTTTTTTCTACCA
Organism: Delias oraia; assembly: GCA_018230265.1. NCBI lineage: Eukaryota > Metazoa > Arthropoda > Insecta > Lepidoptera > Pieridae > Delias > Delias oraia. The sequence continues at coordinate 2,030 of DWCF01006506.1, read as the reverse complement.
ATGCATATGCAATATAATATACAGATATGTTGAAAAAATTAATATGTGTAAGTTACTTAATTTTGGTGATTTCTTGTCAACGTTGTCTTTAAAAATAGATTAATTACTTATAATTACAAAATTATATAAACATTTTATATGACAGATAAGCGCGTTGTCTGTGAGCCGCGGTGTTCTCTTACCAAATAGAAGACCCATGTGAATAGATTATTGACTTAAATTCACACAGGATAAAGCGTGATTTTTTAAATTATAAATCGCTTAAAATAGGTATTCCATTTACCGCGTCCGAATTACATCTAATTTTTACTATTTTAGCTAATTTATACAATATATATGTATTATAATGTATTAAATAAATCATTTAAAAGTTTCATTAAAATCCATTCTGTAGTTTCCATGTTTACTGACAAACTTTCGCCCTTACAATTTGAATAGGACATGACTTTATATAAATTCTAACCCATAACAAAACCTACTACTTGATATATGATATATTATGTATCAAATGTAATGTATTAAGACAATGGAGTTACGCTGCTCAACGGAGCGCGTCTGCAATCAGTCTTATTCGATTGCCTCACATCGCCTTACGATATTCTTAGTGTGTATATCTTGTAGTCAAATGTTTACGTACAAATGAAACATTTCACATCCGTAGAACGTATCACCTAATTGCTTGATCGAAGATTGTAGCATCGCGCCTATTTTATCACAAAAGACCAATCAAGGTTTTTGGCCGCAGATGCGTTGCCGCCTTTAAGTGATTACCATAGCATCAGATACCGCTGCACTGATACGTTTAATCGTAATAATTAGTTCTTTCATGTATGTAAGTGATAATTATTTTATAATTGTGATTATCTAATATGGAATCATAATGCAAACTTTTGATTCTTTATCCTTTTCAATTATTTTAAGCCGCATATCAAATCTATTGGATTACTATAAATAATTATTTAAACATATAATAGAAATAGCATTTTACTTATCCAAAGTAAGCAGTCAATATAGGCAATTACTAGTGTTTTTCTAGGTATGAAACATCAACACATTATTTCAATAAAAACAAATTTTGAGCGTCGGATCAATAGCCGATATGCCCATCAAATAGTTTGTACAAGTAAAGTCACGTTCTGTACACATACATTTTAAAAATCCACTTAAGCACGATTCTGTGTTAGCTTACGAATGCGCGCCATCTTTAATGCACTTTTAATTTTCATTTTATTGCACGTGGGTGAAAGACTGCTGTAGTTAACGTGGTATGAGTAACCTCTTAATTACCTACTAAATATATATGTAGAGGCAGAGCGAAACATGGCGCTACAAGTTAACAAAATGATAACTTAATGGATATATTTGGATAAAAATATCACAAATCACCAATTCCATCGCACGATTTATAAAACATAAATTATCAAAATATAATTGTGATAATTTATCAGCAAATCACGCGGCAAAGTACTAACAGACGTCACAATGACATTTCTCAAATGACAGATGCGCTGAGGATTTAGGCGGGAATTTATCGGCTTGTGCAAACACAACCAAATGTCGCATTCGAGCGATCCTGTTAGCATAATTGATAATTATCATTTTTATGGGCTTAGCGCTTGGTTTTTGATAAATAACGCAATTTAATTTTGGTTATGTCATTATGGCAACACAATTAATTGGCGGTACATATTTTAATTCTCACGCAGACTATACGTAATTATTTATGTATTGACATTTTAACTTTTTAACTAATAAAAGACGTTTACTTACTTTTGCGTTATATTCTCTATTGAGTATCTACTTATAACAAGATCTTATCAGGTGCCATTTAAAAGAAATAACATTTATTATTCACGTCTTAGTTATAAATAATGACACATTTTCTTAAATATTGCTTTTATCTATTTTTTTACTGGCGTGCATTTGTTGTTGAGAAAATGAAACACTTTAAGAAAAACTGACACAGTTGTATCAAAGAAGTATTAGTATTCTTGGATTTTATAATAATGGACTTCTCTAAAATCTATTTA
>DWCF01006505.1:0-12287 GCA_018230265.1 Delias oraia | reverse complement strand
CTGTAGCAGACAATATTTAGATTTTTAAACATCATTCTATTAAGATATATATTCAGAGTTAATATAAATTTGTTTTTAATTTTTTAATTTTTTTTTATTCTGTAGCAGACAATATTTAGATTTTTAAACATCATTCTATTAAGATATATATTCAGAGTTAATATAAATTTGTTTTTTTTTTATTCCTTAGCGGATAACGGAGCAGGTGGGTATCCTATATGGTAAGCAACACCTCCGCCCATGGACAACCTCGACACATTCTGCGCATTGATTGTGTTGCCGGCTTTCTTTACGCCAACTAAGCGGCATTTTTAAGGGCCACCGATATCCTCACTCAGCGAAACATTACCCTGCCATTGTCAAGCATTTCCAAAGACCGAATAAATTATAAATTAAAATTTATAATCTGTATATCATATAATTTTCCGGATCGGGATTCGAACCCGATATCTCTCGAGGCTTTGAAACTCATCAATTCATTTGCATAATATGTGTTTAATGTTTTACAGAAAAACTTTTAAGTGTTTTATTGTAATCCTTTACAAATTTATAAATTAAATAATAAGATTAAGTAACATTTAATTGATTTCAGATAACATGAGCGACTCATATCAGAAGGGATTTACGAAAAGAGCCAGAACGGCTTACACCAGTTCGCAGTTAGTGGAACTGGAAAACGAATTCCATCAGAACCGCTATCTCTGCCGACCGCGGCGCATCGAGCTGGCGAATTATTTACACCTGTCCGAACGACAGATCAAGATATGGTTTCAGAACCGACGGATGAAATATAAAAAGGACAACAAAAACAACAAGCCATCGTCGTCCGTAGATGACGCGTCTACGAGCTCCAAAGAAATGTCACCAAATCACCAAGACCACAAGTTGAGTCACGGCAGAAGCTGTGGAGGCCACGAGGGACATAGACGCTTGGAAGGCCACGCCAGCCATAAATTATACCTCACACCAAACGATACGGTACCGAGGACTGACTATCCGCAGAACACTTTAAAATCAATTAAAACAATGGAGTTACCATCTTATACGCCAAACCTCACATACTCAACATATTACGCAGGCACGAGTAAGCCATTCCCGGCTGCTTCTGAGGTTTATCGTTTCTCGGATGAATCATTGCAACAGAATTCAACGATATCAGTCACTTCCGATAGTTACATTCCTAACGGTGTTAATATTAAATTGGGTGATGATGTGCGTTACCCCATAAGTGCAGCATCTTACTACAACTCGCTATCAACAAATATGATGCCGACAACATCGGATACGTTTTATACATCTAATATTCCACCCATAACCACGCCCTCATATGAAGATATTCAGAATAAATCGTTCATCTCATTGAATCAAGATTCTTATGTTCCATATCTCTCGGCGTCAGATGCACCTAATCAGAACGCGGCATCAACGTCCAAATATATATCACTATAAGATCATTCTTTGGAAAATGGGAAATAAATTTCAAGTGTATTTAAATACGGTAAAGAAATTTTGTTATGAGTGTATTTTACTTAATTTTAATGTGCATTGTTTTTTTTAAATAAATATGTCTACTTATTGTTTAGTTTTTTAAAATATATTTTGTTGTTTTATCTTACCGGTAGATTTTTTTAAACATTAGGGAATTAAGTAAGAAGCTTGGGAACGGTAGTGCATTGTACATAAATAATTTTCTTAATTCATTGCGATCTCAAATTATTTAATCTGTTTCAATAAAATTTCTTCTTGGATGTATTTACAGTATTTATATTGTAATGTATACTTATATATAAGAATGATACTTCAAAATGTATTTACGGCCTAAAATTTGAACGGCTAAACCTAAATTAATAATTCTTTTAACAATGTGTTGGTCGTAATAAAGGTTTGCGCGAATAAAATATATCTAAAAATGTTTTTTTTTTATAGTGTAGCAGACAACAGAGCAGGTGGGAGAAAATAATAATCTCAAATAATCTCAATATAATCAATCCCCCAAAAATGCCCACCTATTACAATCTTGAGCGATCTGGATCCAGCGGTTTCCCGCGACCATCATAACATTGTCTTTCCATCGCGTGGCGGGACGTCCCACTCTGCGCTTTACGTTTCTCCAATATATACGTATTAATTTAAATTATCGAAGTGGTAAACAGTAACTCGGCAGATTATAGAATATAAAAATTGGATAAAATTTCAATTACGTTACATCACATTAATTTTAGTAGGGTCGCTGTCATTTAAAATTCCATGTGTATGTAAAGAAAACCTTGGAATCCTTATTAAATAAGACTGTTTTGTTTATCTTACAGACAAATAGGCTATTAAAGCACTTTTAGAATGTTATTTTTAGTTTTTACATGAAAATAAATCCTCATTTGCGTTTCTCTGTATAATCAAAGAAACTACATTTAAAGCTACTTCTAGTCTTATAAATTAGCAATCATGTGTACAATATAAATTAATAATTCCTGAAATAATTATTTTCTAATTGAACAATATAATGAAATGTTGTCAAGAGTAATGATCAAGGCTTTGTATATACATTGCATAAAGAAAACAGTCTTGTTTAATAAGGAGTCCAAGGTTTTCTTTACATGTATACATAATATGAAAGTAAGTAGGTACCTAATACAGCAAAATGGCAAATTGTTTGCAACCGATACAACAAAGGGGATTATTCTGAATTATATTGTTTTTATTGTGAAACTACTGCAATCTACTACTTCTGTTTGAATGCCGCATATTTATAAAGATTATGATAGTTATAGGAATTTATTTGTACCCCAAGATGCGGGTTTCCAAGGTCGCAAAAATGAGGACTCTTACTCGAACCTTGTGCTTGACTAAATATGGTATTAATAGATCATCTACTAACACTAGATTTTGTGAAGCACAAGATTCGTTACTGTTTGGGTTTTGCTGAAAAATTTAGAAACAATAATAAAAAAGTGGGTATCGGAAGATAAAATTATATACTTCAAGGTTCTTAATTCGCTTCAATACACACAACAAAGACAGTTGTATATTAATAATATTATTTTTGTTATGAAACTATACACAACTACTAGTGGGTACTACGGTTTAGTTGGCGCACAACAAAAACATATTTTATAATCTTTATGACATAGTAACGGAATTTTAAAATTTAGATACCTCAAGATCCAGGTTTCCAATGTAAAAAAAAATAAGGACCCTAACTCGGACCTAGTACTTCATTAATTTGAGACTTTGTAGGGTGTTATTATGTGCGAAAAAGTAACGAGTGAAATGCTTAGACTCTTATCGCACTGACTTTTATTCACTTGAAAGACGCGGGCGGCTCTTTTACTATGCCTATCTAGATAATTTTTCCCTTTTAATGAAGTTTAACTTACATAAATTGTTTATTATTAACTGGGGAGCCAGCACGCTTCGGTCTGTCTTACTGTTCCACCCGTGGGAGAGCCATGCTGAAGCATATGTAGACGCACTAATTGGGTTGGCTCGACCGTGGTAATACCACGGGCTCTCAGAATACTCAACGTGAAACGGTACTTGTATTGTGTTTCGTTGAATGAGTGAGGATATCGGAGGCCCTTAAAAATGCCGCTTGAGTGGCGTAAACAGCCGTCAACAGAACCAATGCGCGGTTTGTAGCACGGTTGTCCACGGGCGGCGGTGTTCTGTTACCATATAGGAGACCCACCTGCTGCGTTGTCCACTATACTATAAAAAAAAATTGTTATATGTACTTCTTCCGGTTCCTCCATCTCAAGGTCGTAGAAAACGTCATCATCGTTTGATAAGAGCCGCTGACGAATCGTTCTAGTTATGCTCACCTTGCAAGGCGACAAGTCGACTATGAGAGATACAGTCATAGGAAAAGCAGCGCCCTCCAGTGACCGCAGCACAGCTTGCGTAGAAGCATGTCCACTCAAAGATTTACATTCAGATTGCACAGATGGCGCTGGTTGTGCCACTGTGTTATTGTCGTTGGCATAAACAACTCTTCTCCCTATCAGATCAGTTAAATTATGCTTTTTTATTAAAAAGTGTAAATTGATTATGGTGCTTTCTGACCAAATTTTAAGGACCTCGTAGCTAACTAATTAAATAGGTCTACCACGAAGCGAGAGGTGTTGGGTTCGAATCCCACATAGTAAAGATAAACCAGATAAATCTCTAAAGATTTAATGAGAAATTCGAAAAATAGAGTCCTGCCTAAGCCTCCCCTATAGGTACCCCGAACTGTTATACCTACGTACTCCGTGAAGTCCGACGCAAGAGTCATGCAGGCTTAGTCTTGTTCTTGCGTAAGTCTTGCACGGAAGTAGAACGGTCATGCATTATGATTTATGAATAAATAATCGTCTGATTTCATTATGTTCCAAATTAAACATATAAATCCTTTTTAATAAAATTTATTTTATTAAACTTATTATGAAGTTATAAACAAATTTTCATATAAGTCATTAAGAATAAGAAGAATTTTAATAAGAAGTCATTTACTTATCGTCTTATATAAAAAAGAATCGCAGAATTATTGTTGAGTTGAGCTGGTGTTGGAATTCGCCACACCTCACTATCATATCAAAAGTAAAAGACTTTATTCAACACAAAGCTATTAGATGATATGTTTAATGGCAAAGAATAAAAAATGTCTGGAAAACAAAGGGCTACATTGGCAAGTGGTGCCTGTGCAATCTGGGTTTCAACAGGCCATAAATCAATAGATTTTATGATCCCCTAAAAGCTCTGCATCGACTATACTGAATAATGGCTCGAAGACTATAGGTATAACCTGTAACGGACCATAAGAATCTTGCGTACTCTTAAGGGCTACTTACTGTGCATAGGTACTTCTGAGCGATTTCATTCCCAAAAGCGCGCATAAAACGTAGCGTAAGCGTATATGGGGAAGAGAAGTTCTTGAGTGGCGACCGCATACGGGAAAACACAGAGTGGGACGTCCCGTCTTGCGATGGAAAGTTCGCTGGTAACCACTGGATCCAGATCGCTCAAGATCGTAATAGGTGGGCGTCTTTGGGGGAGGCCTATGTCCAGCAGTAAACTTGATAGGCTGAAGATGAGTTTGTTCTTCTCATAAATATATTTTTTCTTAATGGTGACTGTTTTTATTCGAATTTTTTCACCGTGTTCGATAATAATGCACTCCTACGGCACCTTAAGGCCTTTCCTTTGAAAGATGCTACATGAATATTATATCAAGAGGAGTTTGAAAATGTAACTACTTGTAGCTCTAGGCTCCCGACGACCTAAAAATTTGGACCCTGACTCGAGGTTTGTAGTTTACAAAACTGAATATTTGTAGATTCCTGACTATTCTGGTATTGCTGAAAAATTAAAAAACATTATAATAAAAAAATGGTTATTGGGACATAAAATTAGGTAATCCTAAACTAGCTTAAATACAGACAACAAAGAAAATTATACTATATCATATTGTTTATGTATGTATGTATGTAATTATTACTACTTATTGCTACTAAACTGTGCTGTTAACATGCAACTTTTTTTTTTAGTGTTGACAGGCAAACAAGATGTTAAGCATTTATTTAATTTTGGACGTGTTTTTTTGTTTTTATTTTAAATTTAAAAAAATATATTATCTTAATTTTATATATATATTATATTAAAATTTAATGTCGGATAATTTTCAAAGTACTAGTCTTAAGTAGATAATCACAGTTAAAAACACAAAGATTTTCATGGAATCTTGTTTGTCATTTGACATGTCTTGTTAATAAAATATAGAATAAATCATGAATATCTTTACTTCAGTGTTTCGTTTTTGTGAATAAGTGTGGGTAGCATACATTCATCGATATTCCGTATGAAACTCGTCCACGCGGTACAGTTTTGCTGGAATAGTACAAGTAACAAGTGTGCATTTTGGTTTTGTGTTTTTTTCGTTGTGTTAAACATTAAAATGTTGGACGAACTATTTACTTCGCAGATATGGACGAAACCTTTATCCGAAACAACTGAGGTAAATCTTTATTCAATAATTCCCACTATTATTTCAAAGTAATAGTAATAACTGTTATAATGTTTGCGTCATTAAAGATTTCCTGTCTCTTACAATTCGGTTTCAATGTAATACACAATTTATTTTGTATTTTACTTTGTTTTCTTATTGCAAATGTAACACAATTGACTCAAGGACAATTATTAAGACAATATTTTGATGCGGGCATATTTTTGTTTCTAATAATTTTGTCATTTTAATAGCCTTTAGCCACGTTTCAGAATCAGGTATACTACTTAACTCATTTTTATTACAACACAGGAAGCCGTTCTCTCTATTCGATGCTTGGCAAAATATTGAAGTCTAACAAGATTTTAACTATAACTTTCTTATTGTATGAACTAAACAGTTATCTGTTCTTAAGAAGCACGCAAAGAGAATCGATTTGATTCATTTAGGTTTAGGCAATTGATATTCCTTTAGCCTAATCTATACACAATATATTAAACTTTGTTTTTCCATATAGGTAAAAAGTATTAATGCCGCTGAGATTGTTCCTTGTATCATTTAGGGATATAAAAATATTTTTTAATGTTCTCATACCTACTGAATACAAACAAAATTGTAAATATGAAGAATTTTATATGATTTTTTTATCCTCAGAAGTTTAATACTTGTAGGTATGTGTTAAAAATTGGGGAGAATAGTGAATTCAGTTAATGCTACTTATTTTAGAATTAAATTAATTAAATTATCTTAAAACAACAAGGTTACCTCTATTTCTTAAGTTAACCATATTTCCTTTAATTATTTTAGTTTGATTTAAGTAGTAGACTTGATTAAACTACCACAGACATTAACTGAACATAGTTTTTTTTATATTTGTGAGTGATTATTATATTTAATATATTATATAAAAACTAAACAATATTTTCTTAATATTTCAGCATTCTGGTTGGGAGAATATACCTTTTCAAATAAAATGGCCCGAGTTGAAAGAATCATATGAAGGTTGGTAAATTTATAAATTTTCCGGCAATGCACCCGCGGCTCTGAAAGGCTAGAACTGTCCATGGGCGGAGGACAGCTTACCCTAGGTCAACCTCCTGCTCGTTTATCAGCATTTCTATAAAAACACATATATATATTCTTTTGTAATACAATATTTTGTGGGAAGGGTATAGATACCTACTCAAAATCTCGTTCTATTTTTAAATTCTTTCTAGAAACTCCCCGTTTGAAATAATTAATAATTAAATATTTTTTTAAGTTTTAATAGTTGCTTAATTTTTTTTTATAATAAGTATAGTTTAATATTATATTATATAGCATTCATATATATGTTTTATATACAATCATATAAGATAGTAGTCATTATATTCAAATTTAAACACTTTTTAAACAATAAATGAATGTAAACAACATATATCCATGGGCGGCGGTGTTCTTTTACCATATAGAAGACCCACCTCATACGTTGTCCGCTATAGAATAAAAACAATATCACAATATAACGAAATAATTACAACGGTTCGTTCATCGTTATTATACACGAGATCCTCTGTATATGTAAAATTTATTGTATACATAATATATTTAATATATGTGAATAAATAAAAACGTATAAAGATAAACAAAAAATACTATAATATAGGCTTTTAACTGAGGCAATATTCAATTTATTTTTTATATGCACAAACTTATTTTAATTTAACTTATGATTTTATCCATTTATTTAAGTTATTTTAATTCAATATTTTTAAATATATATATATCAATAAGCGGTAGCAAATGAACAAGAAAAAGCGCCCATGGACACCCTGCCTCAACTGGTGTAAAGTGTGCTAACTACTGGTTTATTTAATATATGTTTTTTTGGTTTAAATAATTAATGTTTGAGATATGTCATAAAATGTTAGAGTTATTGTGTATACTTTGAACGTATAAGTACAAACTTTATGACCTTAAGTTTTTATTTATCCTGCCTCACTATTGTGCAATCAATATTGATCAAACATTTATTTTATTTATAGATTCCTCGGTGGCAAAGATAGTCAAGAACAAGCCGAAAAGAAATCGTACCATGTATACTACCGATCAGGTGAAAGTATTGGAGAATATATTTTTAAATGAGACTAAGTACTTAGATAAGGGGCGTCGGAGCAAAATTGCAGAACTATTGAACTTGAACGACAAATGCGTCAAAATATGGTTTCAGAATCGGAGAATGAAAGAGAAGAAGGAATCCTTAGGTTCAAGCTCTGATTCAGTCAGGAAGAGCGTTTCGCCCTTGACACCCGCTACATCCCGGTCTGTAAAAGATGTTCGTTCAGCGACAATCGACGCTAAACAAACGCCAATGGTTGTTATGAAGCAACACCAAAACTCAGACGGCTATGTATTCCCTTCTCACATTAACGGCTCATCACAGTGGCAATTCAATGGCGAATGTAGTAATTACGATTACCTATCCGGACATAATTTTCAAAATCATCCCAGTATATACCCACCAGCATACATGTTCCCCAACTGTTGTTATAAAAGCACACAGTATCAGAATACTACAAATACATTCGAGAATGCTTATGATTCGCAAAAGAATTCCCATTTCAATTTTAGCGCGTACCGTAATTAATTTAGGTTTATTTTTGTCATACAAAAATTAGATCAGTGTTTTATGTACATATTAGATAATTGACTTTTACTTAGCAAAACAGGTTAGAGAACATTTACATGACTTTCTAATTTATATCTTAACTCGCATTTACAAAAAAAACTCTTTTCTTTTTCTAGCTATCCATGTTTCTGTTAAAACACTATGAATTATTTTTATGTTAACTTTAATTAATAGGAAAAATAATTTTTAAGAATGAGTTTTCATCGGATATAAACAACATCTAAGACTTTTACTGTATTTTTATTTAAAATTAATATTAAATCGATAATATTTATAAGTAGTTGATCGTAATGACGTCCAAGCGTTTTGTTATCAAAACCCTGCTGTCCAGGACAACAGCAACTGTGGCAGACCTGGCGTACCTCAGGGATAAAGCGGTTGGGAAATGACAGCAGAAAATAACTACCATCTACTCTGTAATCCGAATTCCATATAACATTACCAAGGATTAAGGGCGCCGGTAATTGCCTTACCTTATTATTACATTATAATTCCGGTAATAATTCCGTGTGGTTACCGGATCAGAATAGTATCACTCCCAGTCTTCCTAATGGGATGTCGTAAAACGCGACTAAAGGACACTTCACCGAAGGTTGGGCAGCAGCGCCCTTTCGAGTACAGCAGATGTTCTACCATCACAAACCCGCCTGCCAAGCGTGGTTATTAAGGCATAAAAACCCCCTATTTTAGGGAGGCCTATGGAGCAGTGGACTTGAATAGGCTGATGATGATGATGAAAGGCGCTGGATTGAGCACAAAATTACGTCTAGAATTCTTAAAATGAACACACTGTGATTCAGTCGTGTGCGTCTAGATGGCATAGACTAATCTTTAGGTAATTCCTCACTCAAGATAATATATTTTATTCAAGAGAGTTAGTGTTTAGACTGATTGTCCAATCACTGCTGCCATGAATATGCTGCACTGTCCTAAAGTCTCTGAGGACTTTTCTAAGAGGTTACTGACTAGTTGTTCGAATTTAGTTGTGACATTACTTTCGACCCCCGCTGGTGTATATTGCGCGAAATTTATTCGATATTTCACAACAAACTTTTTTCCAATTCCGTTCACTCGTTAATCCTTCATTTTGAACCACTTCTGAATGACAGTTTCAGGAACATTTAACATTGATTACGTGATGTGCATTCACATGATTTGTATAATTTATTTAAATATGTAATCATCTGAGTGGTAAAAACCCACCATATATTTTTGAAACTTCTTTATACGTATAATTCAGATCTAGTTGTGGTGTCATCTATAATGAAACAATTATAATATGTATATATTAATTGTTAGACTGTTTTAAATGTAATTGTGGCTGATTCAACCAATTAAGTAATATAATAATTATTTAATTCTTCCTACCGCCAAGTTGGTAACGTTTCGATTTATAAACCACTTCTAACAAACCAAATTCTGGTCCAACCTACACCTACAAATATGACACAATATATAATTTTTAATACTTACCCCTGTGGAACTTGGTCTGCCAGCAGTCTCGAAATGATTTGAATGATGTGAAAAAACACTAGTCCAAATTGTGTATTAGAGCGTTGGATGCTTTTAATTGAACTCGATTTTTTGCTTTACAGGCTAAATTATTAAATTTAATTTACCCTGAATTATGTTTATAAACATTTTAATATTTTGCGAAAATAATTTTTTAAATAATAATATTTCTTTAATTATAAATAATTAGTACAACAATGTTAATTGGCAAAGTACTGCAGAAACGTCGACCTTATGACATGTCACTAGGCATGGCAATTCGTCACGTTAGCTACAACAATTATTAAATACGTTTGTGGTTTTCTTCTATAAGCCGATATCAAATCAAGAGCGAAGATCTTGAGTTCTATCCTCTGTTAAGAACCTAACATTGCTTTTTTAATTGGATTCTACAACCTATTTTTGCCTAGGTTATTGCATATTTGTAGTCATTTAAACTTAAATTGTTTGTGCAAATCTTTTGTAACAGAATAAGTTTTATTTGTTTATTTCTTTTATTTCATTCAATTAACAGTCATGTACTTTACTATTAATTTATTAACAAATCCATCCGCGTTCACAGTTCATCCAATAACCTAATTAAACTATAACTATCGACATTTTCTTCATTTGTTCCATCGGTGTTTGTACTGCTCGTTTGTAATGCACTTGTATCCTGGAAATCTTCTAGTTTTTCGTTATGATCTAATAACATAGCCGTGAAATCACTGTATACTTCGTCAAAAGTAATGTTTTCGAATGTTTCCATTGAGCTGCATGAACTGCCATTCGAGTTGGATCTTAAATGGTGGACTGGGTTGTTGATAACATTTTCAACTGGTACAGTAATATTACTTAAATCAATTGTCGGCATTGAAAACGGTTGATAGTTTTTATAACACATCTGTGGAACAAATTGGTCACACCTATATTGGTTTATAATACCAGTGGCTTTCGTTTGAGGGTAACTATACTGCGGTTTGTTAATTTCTAAAGATATACCCGTTGTACTGACAAATTTGCTTTCTTCTATTTGTTCGGCCATTTCTTTCTTTACTTTCATTCGTTTATTTTGAAACCATACTTTGATGGTGTTTTCAGGCAACTTCATAAAATTTGATAGCTGGATTCGTTGGTTTTTATCCAGATATTTAAATCTTTTGTACGCTAGATCTAATTGCATTATTTGTTCTGTTGTGAAAGCCGTGCGGTCACGTTTCGGCCTCTTAGTTGCCTTTGTAAATGTATTGGGAGTCAAATCGGCACAAGAATTTAACTGGGAGCAATTAATAATTTGATAGTTGGGTGCAGTATTTGTGGTTTCAATAAAATACTGATGACATGGAGTATTCCCATATCGGCAAGATCTGTTTCCAAAATTATAGTTACTTCTATGATGTATATCCAAGTGGTTTGCATTTTGCAAATTGAAGTTGTTTTGCATTTCTACCATCATTTGTGTATTAGGGCCGCCAGTTGGTATTTGATAAAAAGCGTCTGAAGAATTGCTTGGTTCATATTTGTAGCTTCCTCCTGTCAATAGCGAGAGCTGTAAAAAACAAATATAATTTAGATTTTCACGCTTTCATTTTAAAGTAAATATAAAAATTCTAAAGTAAAAATATAAATTTTTTTGAGCTTTGAAAGATGCTTACCGAAGATTGGGTGTTCTGAACAACATTAGCACAATATTCTTGTCCTCTATTGCCGGGATATGTTCCCTGATTAGAAAGTGTTGTGTTCGGAAAGGGCTGCATTACTTATAAGTGTTAAGTCCTATTCCGTTATGACGACAATTAGTTAAAGGAGTGCTTTATATACGCCTCAGCTGTAATGAAAGATAATTAAATAATTCGCCTAATCAGTGTCGAATTTTATTTTTATGGAATTCGAATAACAAAATGGCATTTTTAAAGTTTTTATGGGTTTTTGAACTTTTTGAAATGTTGTTTATGTGATCGGTCTCATACCTAGAGTAAATTAGATTAAGAATAAGCTACGACATAAATCAAACTATTTTATCTTATAAAATTGATTGAAAATGTTTGTGCAAAATATTTTTAAGCTTCACATTGAGTAAATAGTAAATTTTATGCGCATTTGATTGTCTTACTTAAGAAATACCTACTTTCAGGTGTTACGAAGTAGGTA
>DWCF01006504.1:0-12289 GCA_018230265.1 Delias oraia | reverse complement strand
ACCATTACTCTATGGAAACAGCTTCCTGTAAAGAAATTTCCAAACCAATTTGATTTGAGGACCTTAAAAAAAATACCCGCCTCTTCCGGCGACCTTTATAAGGTCGTTTGTCCACCTTGTGAGTGGACGTCCCACGCTGCCCCTGCCGGTCCGTGGTCTCCACTCTAATACTTTTCGGCCCCATCGGCCATCTGCTCTACGTGCGACGTGGTCTGCCCATTGCCACTTCAGCTTGCTAATTCGGCGGAATTAATTATGAAACGAAAAGGCATATTTATTTCTAATTTCTATTATCCCAAAAGAACACGTAGCTTCATTTGAAAGTCTTAATAACTAAAGTTGCAGACTGTTTCCGAACACTCCCAAATTTAACAACAGTCAAGAAATTCAGACAAATTGTATTTTTTACGATAAACACAAACTTTTGAACATTAATATTAGGAACTAGAGCTATTAACTAATCCCAAACGACAGAATCTTTTCAAAAGCCTTCAACCTTAATAATCTTTATTTAAATATTTGATAAATATTTAATTTTAGTTCATGTATTTCGCTTGATAATTTGCTATAGAAACAAACACACTTGGAGACACTTATGTTATTATTATTTGTGGAATCAGCTGCAGAAAAGGTATTTCTAAACCATAACGACTTGGAGACCTTCAAAAAAAACATAGGTACCTATGCCTTAAAGGTCGGCAACGCACCCGTTGTTCTGCAGAGGCTGGGTTGTCCATGGTTGGAGGACCGCTTAATCCAAATGAGCCTTCTGATCTTTTGCCACCGCTACCAAAAAAAACAGTAGATATTATTAGTGAAAATAATATCTCCTATATAAATTTCTACAAAGAAAATGCACCGAAAATACGCATTTCTATGTTTGCCCCAAGCTCCACAAGGAGTTAAGAGATTTGACTTATTAACAATAATATTTCATGCTTATTACATACAGTTTCATTATTTTTGACCTCTTGATGTATTGGCCTTCATTACACAAATAGGGGTTACACAAACAAATCACACAAAAGCCACTCTCCCTGCATACATGCACGTTCTAGTTAATTGCGTTTCAGGATTACCTTATTTATGACTCGAACTTGTCTTAATAGATGAGTTTTATCATTCCCAATTTTGTTTATATTCTTCAAAATCGCTACAATGTGTGTCAGTTTCTCAAAGTTGGAGAGAATTATATGTCCACATTTCAGATTGCGATAGTTAAATTATGTTAAGCCACCTACCACTTCAGACTCATCTATCTCTCTCTGGTTGGACCTCCATGTTTGAGGATCATGGTCAGCATCAGAGTTGCACACCAACTATCTCGACAGCCGAGTATCTAGTAGTTGTATTTAAACCTTTCATTTCTCTCTGAATATAGCAATAGCGATTTTCCGTTGCCTTCTGTCCCATTTTAGGGGTAATGTTGGCGCCAAGGTCGCTGTAGCCTCATTGGTCGGTTACCCGATCGGTGGTATGGTTATACCACCATTGGTTATCTATGGTTAATTGATAACGTAGATTTAGTGTGTAAAGAGAAACCTTATTAAATGGTACTGTTTTCTCTTCTAGCATAGACAAAGCCTTAATGTCAACACTTGAAAGATGTGATATTGTTTTATTAGAAGAAATATTTTAGGAATTTTTAATTTATATTGTCCACATAATTTTTTATTTATAAGACTAAGAAACAAGGGCTTTAAATGTATTTTTTTTTGATTACACAGGGAAAGGCAGTTGTGCTTTTCTTTCCTTGAAAAAACTAAAAATAACATTAATAAACAAAAACTGAATTATTGAAAACAGAGTACGTAACGTAATAGTTACATAATATCATGCTTGATGATTAAATGTAACTGATAGGAGTCGGGACATGGACAGTGTCGCACAACAATTGTTGGCAATAGAGTAATTGGCGACCGCGCGCCAATGGTCGCACCATTATATTACAACACAGCACGACACGCTATTTGGCCAGATTTTGTTAGTTCTTTCTTGGAACGTTTGGATTTTTTATTTTAAAAGACTTTAATTTACAAGAAATGTAATCAAATATTATCTGTCCACCCACAAGGTTGACAGACGACCTTATAAAGGTCACCGGAAGATGCTGGATGCAGGTCGCCTCCAACAGGTATTCATGGAGGTCCAAGGGGGTGGCCTATGTCCAGCAGTGGACGTCTTACGGCTGAAATGATGATGATGATGAATCAAATATTTATTTTCTACTAGTATAAAAATGTTAAATAATCTAGTATATGAATTATCCATGTCACAATTTAAGTTACCATACTTCTCCGAAATGGCTTTATCGATTTTTACCAAATTTTATATGTGTGTTCAGTAGGTCTAAGAATCTGAGAATCTATTACGAATATTTTAATACCCCTGAGTGATAAGGGTTGTTCACCCTTAAATGTTTTTTAATTCTTGGACGATTTTTTTTATATAGAATTAAAAAATACATACAACCCTACATTAAGACAGTTTTACCATGGATAATATATTTGGAAAAACAACGTTTGTGCTGTATTTCTCTAAGTGAAGATATAGTGAAAATAAGTGAATATATTTTTGAAATGATTCCCCGCTACGTGACCATACGGTCCTGACAGCTCCTTCAAGTGAGGATACTAATGTCTGTTAGGTACATATTTCAATTAGGCATCCTTACTTTAACATTTGAACAGTACTAATAGTGTGTCCCGGTGTGTATCTACTGTGGACGCAGACCGGTGGCATTATCAGGATGTCCCGTAGGAACCGCATCGGATACCGGGCTATGACGATAAGCTGTAATCGTGTCATGAACTACTTATTTACTATTAAATAGGTAAGTCATGATGTAAAACTAGAAAATTCTAATTAAGTTAAATTATTACACATTTAGCTAAAATTGTAGATGTAAATTCTCTACAAAGACTGAGTTATTATGGATTAATTATTAATTATATTATATTAATTATATTATTAATTAAAAATTAAGAATTCTCTGTTTATGCATGATATAATTTTGTTAATAACTAGATATTACCTAGTCTGCAAAAAATATAGACTTCATTCAGAAGTAATATATATTTCTTAATGTGACTGTTGTAATCTTCAAATTTATTATTTTATTTTAAGTTGACATATATTTTATTGTACAAATTGCAACGGAGAAAGCGGCTCTCATCTGAGGTAAAAGATCACTACTTCCAATTGACAACCGCGGCAAAATCCATGCTTTGGTTTTGTTGCCCGTATTTTTACACCGCCTGAGTGGTATAATTTCACGGGACTCCGATATCCTGACTACCTCAGTGGAATACAGCCCAAGTACTGTTTCATGCTTGTTTTCTGTGATCCCGTGTGTCACTTCGGACGAGCCGGCCCATAGTTCGTCAGTATATGCTAAGCATGGCTCTCCCACGAGTGCGACAGTATTAAGACATTCGCCCGGCCACTGTCAAGCCCTTCCAGAGACCGAAAAAAATATAAATTAAATTATAATTGTCCGGACCGGTATTCGAACCCGATACCTCGACCTTCATGGTACACTTTTAAAACCATTAAGCTACGAGTCTACTATATTTATATATTACTAGCTATACTAACTGAACTTCGTATTACTTAAACATATGTCTGTACTTCATCCTGTTAAAAAATTACCTTTTACAGCCATAATGTATGTGTATACACCTACTGTGTTTCGCAGAGTGAGTTAGGATATCGGCAACCCGTAAAAATTCCGCTTACGCGGCGTAAAAGCCGGCATCACAACCATGCACGGACTGTGGCAAGGTTGTTCATGTTGTTCCCACCTGTTTCGTTTTTCGCTATAGATAAAAAAAATAAATTAAATATAATAATATACAATTATAGTAGTATGTAGAAGTGTTACTATTACGAAACAAACACATGAGTCAAATTTTAAAATTGAATTCCTCACCAAAAATTATGGAGATCGAAGCCATTACAATAAAACGCCAATTTCATACAAAAAGACATTGGCATCTATCTCATTATAATAATTGTTATAAATAAATATAATTACATTATATTTTAACAATAATTAAGGTTCAATGACTATTAAGACATCTTAAGGTTGACTAAATAAAAAGCAATTATGATTCCCATAAGAAAACCGATTCCCATAAGAAATCGAACTCGACTGCGATTAGCGGCATGCAATCCACGCCTTGATAAAAATCACCGCCAATTTCCCACAACTACTCAAAATGGATATCGGTCAAGGTAGGTCCAGGTTTAATGAATTAAGCCAGCCCACACCCAGTATTGTTCTCAGTCCGTCCATCTGTACTTACTTTTGCATTATAATATGAATATTTCTACCAACTTATCTAATGCATATCAGTAAAAATGTAGTTAAAATATACCTTAACTCAAGGGTATAAGATTAAAAGCTGCACATCTTATAGAATGCAACTGTAGATTTTAGTTGGTTGATGTATAAATGAGCTCATTGTCAGTCGAACGAATTAGCATGAGATATGAAAGTCAAAGTCTTTGTGAATTATTGAAAGCAATGTATGATTTGTTGTTTGGGTGGGTCCGTAGGTACTTATAAAGAAAATATTTCAACAATATTTTTGTAAGAAATGTTTTTTATCGAACACAAACGAATTCGAACATCAAAGTCAATATCAACTATGTTCCACATACGACCACATTACCATTTAGGATATTGAATTTTATTTATTTATTTAAAAGAATTTATATATAATTTTATACATATTCTAACATTATATTTTGAGAGCCACGTAGCTTAATCGTTTTTAAAGAGTACCATGAAAAGAGAGGTATCGGGTTCGAATCCCCGTCCGGATAATTATAATTTAATTTATATTGTTTCGCTCTCTAAAAAGGCTTGAAATGGCCGGGCGAGTGTCTTAATACTTTCGCACCCGTGGAAGAGTCATGTGAAAATAAAACTTTTTTTATTATTTTATCATGTTTTATTTCATTTCGTTATATTATTTCCACGTTGGGACGTATATTTTTGGTTATTAATTAATAATAATTAGTAAGTAGTAAGTAGTATTTTATATATAAATGAAGTATAATCATAATTATTTATAATTAAGAATTCTATCCGTATTATAAAGGATCTCTAAAGCCTGTAAGAGTACGAAGCATCAGAGCCCACGCACGTGTTTCGCAATGCATCTATTAAATTTTGATAGACCCATGACTCAGTGCACCCACCATACAATATTCATTGAAGCTAGGGTCAATGGTTATGGAACACAGGTAATAAGTTATAACTATAATTACGTGATTGTTTGATTCATGATCGATTACAATTGAATTGTTTATTTAGATGCTGTGACGTCAACGAAAACGAGTATTAACAACCAACAAATATTTTAAATCAAAGATCTTTATATCAAACAGGAATAAGGCTTATGAACGTCTAAATTCTTTTCAGTAACACAACTGCAGATCACAATACAAGTAGCGTTTCACGCTGAGCATTTTGTGAGCCCGTTGTATCACTTCGGACGAGCCGGTCCAATTAGTGCATCAGCTTCAGCATGTTTTTCCACGGGTGAAAATCAGATAACCATACTATATATATGTATATTTAATCTATATATGTAATAAAGATATATATATATACTCTTATATCATATAAAAATCGTATAGTCTTCATAGAAATTTATATAAGACAGCAATGATATAATTATACCATCTAAAACTAGAGGCAACTTACCACCTTTCTGACATATTATTAAATATATTATAGCCTTTGTTTGAAATAATTATTATAGCGTTAAAACTATGACAACTTTCAAGGTATCTTGAAAATTTATCACTATAATTAAGGTATTTAAACTACGTATTATATCCTCATACTTTAAGTAAAATACATTTTGCTATTTTTTTATGGTATAGCGGACAATGGAGCAGGCGGGACTACAATGTGGTAAGAGAACACCGCCACCCATGGATAACCGCGTCTCAGTCCTCGCAGTGGTTGTGTTGCCTCCCTTTTACGTCATTTAAGCGGCATTTTTAAGAGCCTCCTCATTCACCCAGCGAAACACAGTAGAATCACTGTTTCAAGTACTACAATCATTTCACACTGAGTATTCTGTGATCCCGAATGTGGGGCCGAAAAGTGTTAGAGTGGAGATCACGGACCGGCAAACGCAGCGTGGGACGTTCACCAACAAGGTGGACAGACGACCTTATAAAGATTGCCGGAAGACGCTTTATGCAGGTCGCCTCCGTCAGGTATTCATGGAAGTCCAAGGGGGAGGCCTATGTCCAGCAGTGGACGTCTTACGGCTGAAATGATGAATGATGATTCTGTGATCATGTGGTATCACTTCCGGGCCAATTATTGCACACTTCTTCTAACTATGAAGTCAATCCATGTTTTATCGGTATATTAATTTCATAAAATAATTAAAATCCTTAATATTTTAATGAAAACGCAGGTAAACGAGTAGGCTCACCTAAGATAAATTTGTCTACGCCCTTGGACGCCAACTCATCACACAAAACATCGTTGAAAACATTATACAGATTTGAAACGAGATATTTCATAAAGGGCTCAATTTGATGTTTTTAAGGTCAACCCACGTTTTCCATCTTTGAACTCGTGTTATATAACTGATGACAGCTTGATCTATCTAAATCCTTTATTCTAACGTGTATTATGTAAATCATTTATTTTACAATATAATTTGTTTAGCTATGATATATATATTTCTTATATGTATTATGGTGGCCAACGAGCAGGAGGCTCACTTAGGGCAAGCGGTCCTCCGCCCATGGACACAATATTGTATAATAATAAAAATATAATAATATTCACATTTATACAATAAATATACGTATAATATGTATATTATAACTACTGCAATGCGTTATTTGACTGCATATATAATATTTATGAAGAGAATTGTGACCGAGAAGTCTTGAATTAACGTTGTGAGTACTGGGTTTGATTCCCAGTCTAAATGTAATTTACATGTATTTAGTTAGTATTCGTTTTTTTAAAGTGCTTGAAATCAGTGTTGGGTGTCTGAATACTGTTTAAATGGGGAAGAATCATGCTGAAGCTTATGTGGTCGCACTAAATGGGTATTTTACTCAATAATGATACCACCAGCTCACAGAATACTAACGTGATATAACATTTGTACTTAAATACCAAGCCATGAGCAATTTTTATTTATTAATTTAAATGATAGGCAGGAGGCTCACCTAGGACAAGCGGGCCTCCATCCATAGACACACCCAGCCCTTGCAGAGCCGCAGATGCGTTGTCAGCCTTTAAGGAATATGTACACTCTTTTCTTGAAAGTCTCCAAGTCATATTAGTTTGTGCAATAAATTTTAAAAATAAAACAATATAAATATATTATACAGATATTATCGTTGCTACCTCACAATTCTAAATTTCCATTACAGTTGCGACCAGCTTAGGGGCTTATAATACATTCAGAAGTTGCTCTTGAACGGAAATCGGCTTTCATGATAGTTTATCGCAACCAGTTCAATTACACCTAACTTGTTTTTGTATTTACTTTACAATTTTTACATAAAAAAGCACAGCACAGCGGTATCGCAAACCTCAAAGAAATAAAAGATCTTTTTAATAATGATAAAAGTAGTAGATAAAGTGATATCTGTTATCTTGAAGTTCATTGTCATAAGCCTTTGAAGAAAATCATTAAGAAAATCAGTTAGGCATTTTTCCGTATCCAAAGATTAAATAATTAAATGAAAATTATTTTTTTTAATTTAATTAAATTAATTTAGTGAAAATATAAAAAAAAATAAGAATATACGCAAAATATTATTAGCTCTGATTAACCATTGATTTCTCTCCCGTGGGAGAGCCATGCTGAAGCATATGATGACGCTCTAATTGGTCCGGCTCTTCCGAAGTGATACCATGGATTCTCAGAATACTCAGCGTAAGATGGTATTTGTACAGTGTTTCGGAAAGTGAGTGGACGATATGGAAGGCCATTAATAGTGACCATTAAGCGGCGTAAAAAGTCGGCATCACAACCGATACGCGGACTGTAGCGCGGTTTATTAAGACTTTATTAAGAAATAAATTGTAGGTGTCTATCGAACATATGATATAACCAAAACGCGGATTGCGTTACTGTTGTCCATGGGCGGCGATAATCACTTTGCATTGTAGCTTTATTCGTTATTTTAAATATAATAAAAAATATTTTTCAACATGTATATCAGGAAAAAAGGTCAGGAAAAAAAACCGATGAGAGTACAGCAATCTTAGAGTATAAATAACTTTTAAAATATCTGGGGCAGAAGGCAACGAGAAACTGCTGCTATTTCCCAAGAGAGTCAGCAGGAAAGGTTTACAACGCTGATGCTGACCACGATCGTCAGACTTGAGGTACCGAAGTGAGAGATACCAATAAAAATAAATTCCATCTATATAACAACATTTAAAAAAACCTAGATGATATTAGACCAATTATATTACAACTATAAAGAACACAATAAATTGGAGTTCACGGTAAACAGATCTAAATCGATTCCCGACGTCCGTCGACCTTTTGGCGTTTATTTGAATTTTCCGAGCTGGCTTGTATCAGATCCACTCGCTATTGCAATTGCCTTCTAATATAACTTCAGAGTGTGAACTTACATACATTTATAACGTCGATTAGATTTTAAACAGTTACAGGCTTAAAACCAAGAGATAGGTATATAAAATCAAAACAAAATTTGATTTTAAAAAAATATAGTTATTTTAAAAAATGTTATTAATTTATGTGTTAGACTAAGCTGCCTAGAAATAGTCTATGGTTTAGTATCAGTAATTTATACCAAAATAGAGATTCCTCTGTTATACATGGGCAGCGATGATGTCAAGAAATCCGCTGAATTGCCACTATACAATATCAAAATGTAAATTTAATATATAATACGTAAAACGACGATCTTTGGATGATTTGATTAGATGTCTTTGCGGGAGGCCTATGTCCAGCAGTGGACTTGAATAGGGTGATGATGATGATGATGATGATGAAAATGACGATTGATTCCTTACAAGTCTCAAAAATATATCTATGATATTATTTCGCTTGTTTTTGTGATCGTTACTTCCATATTTGAATTTCAATACAAGTCTCAAATGAGAAGCAAATACCTTTTGGCTCGTTACTTTTGACCAAGTATTCAGTTTGATTTTCCATTGTTAGAATGTTTCTTTAGTTTCGTAAATAGCAAACTAATGTATGTTAAATATTTTTATTTGTACCTCATAGAATTTCTTTCTTCATATTTGATTTATTAAAAACAGTAATTGTGCTGTCAAATTATACGGAACAATACGATTTTAAAATATAGTGTTTGAGGCTTGATTTTCCCACCTAAATAATTAGAAACAAAATTTTGTACTCAATTTTTGACTATATAGTCAACCTGTCATACATGTTAAATTGAATTAAAAATAATCTATGATTAAAAATTGATTGAAAATTATCTATGGCGTATCACAGATTACTAATAATTAAATCTATGGTACGCAATAGATCTTTCTTTGTCTTTGAGGCGTAGTTATATAGTAATTTATGTTACGACCAAAATGATTTACAATAATTTAATATTATCTACTTTGTGGTTTTCGAGACATAAGCAAATCCCCAACATCTGTTAAACGCTTAGGGGACTGACCACGCTGCTTTGTCAATGGTTGGCTTTAATCTAGCACAGAGAATGTAAACAAGAGTGTCGATCTCTGTGGATCAAAAGACGTAGGGTTTCAATTCACGTGCATATAGGACTTCATTACAATTTCAAAGATTTTCAATTTAATATGAAAATAAATCGAAATTTTATGTTTACCCTATTGGTACTTATGATGCCTATGATTATTACCTATAATCTTTAATAGATAAACCATTTACCTGTAAAATAGTTAATTTATTCCCATTTTTGAATATAGAACATATTTGTAAAATGCAAAATTGAATCTAGCATTTTTTACATTCATATATCAATAAAGAACTTTAATAATTTTAATAACTATTGAATTTTTTTAAAATATAGCGGGTAACAGAGCAGGTGGGTTTCTAATATTATAAGAAAACACCGCCGCCCACAAACACTCACGCGGCACACTCCCCGCCTTGGTTGTGTTGCCGGTTTTGACCCCGCTGAAACGCCATAATTATAAGATCTGATATCAACATATCTGATATCAACATATCTGATATCAACACTCACTCACTGAAACTCAGTATAAGTCATGTGCGTGTTTCACGCTGAGTATTCTGTTAGCTCGTGGTATCACTTCGGACGAGCCGGCCCGATTTGTGTGTCAGCAAATATTTTAGCATGATTCTGAGTGACCACATTCTGACGAGTGCAACATTATTAAAAAACACGTTGTCCACTGTCATGTCGATTCAAAGTACGAAAAAACAAAATAATAATTTATTCTATAATAAATATAATTTATTTTTATGCTGTTTCTTTTGAGAATATTAAGCACGGATCATCATTTTTATAAGATTCTGTTAAATTGTTTCTATTGTTCATATTAAAGGACTATTAAAATATATAAAATTAAATGAACTTGTCGCAAAAACTATGTAAATATCAAACCGTTTTTGCATAGAACTAAAAATATTTTTCTTGTACCGTGATCCCTTTAGGTATCAGCACTTAATTCGATTCTGAACACAATATCCGAGATAATAATAATAATCATAAATGACACAGTACTGTACTCCATTGCGAATTGTCACCACGTTGTCTGACATTTGATACACTGCCATAGATTATAATTTTTCAACTAAAGAAAATTACTTGATATCAGAAACATAATTTATAGCATTACATTACATTTATAATTAAATTAGACCAAAATCCAGACCTCAAATTTCACAGATTTCTAAACATACATATAATTTTTAAACATTTTATATTGTCCTCGTTACAACGGAAATATTTTTAATTAAATAATCACAAAATTGCTTGTAACCTCATTGTTAAATTTATGTAAATTTGGTTAAAATATTTACTTCATAATTTATTAAAAACGAGATTATCAATTGTAGTATTTGGGAATGAAATGTACAGTTCGGATGAGTATTTCTGTTTTTGGCTAATTGAATTATTCTTACTGAACTGAGAAATTATTTACCTACTTTGTTGCTGAGAGTATTAGAACGCATCAAATTTTGTACCTGTATAAATTAAATAAATTATACGCACTTAATTAATTCCTAGATATTGACAAACCTTTTTCCTTTGTTGTCCTAAAAAAGTTCTCTTTAATAATACTTAATTCAATAGTAATGCAAATATATTTCAACTGCCAAAAGCTGTTTAAATGTATGTTATGTTATATAAATAATATTTTTATATATATATGTTTATATATTAAGAAAGGAATTTATTTTGAAAATCCCTTTTATTTCTTTCTAACCAAAGAACTCTATATCTGAGACCGTTGAAAATTCACAAATTTCAAATGAAAAAGCAGAGCGCGCATTAAAACCTCGTTTTATAAATAGAAAAATAAAAGTGACGTGGCTTCGATGCTCTGTGTATTGTTGGTAAAAAATATTCGAACGAATATACTGGTCTGTCACAAAATATCTCGATGATAGATGAACAATATCGGCAGAGTTTAAATTCAAAATATAGTTATGCGTTCGAGTGGAATTAAAACAATATTTAAATTCGTTTAAACGGCGTTATAACTCATATGTTAGTTCAGCAATATTTAGTTTTGTAGTAAACAAAACTAAATTGATCTATTTTATAGAGTTTAAAGCAGTTTTAAGTTACTAAATGACTCATTTGCAGTTGCATCATAAATCATATTTATCCTTAAAATTTCGAAAAAGGAATAGTAGTGATTTTCAAATTTTAGTTACAAATAAATATTTCTATAATACGTTGTAAGTATTTCTATTTAATTTGAGTTTTTAAGATCTTAGTGTGAACCGCAAAGAAATTAAAACTATCTCATTAGTAACGGTAATATTTTTCTTCTATTCTTTTGTGTTCTTTCTAAAACTAAAAGAAGAGTTGTTTCACTAGAGTAGTGCCTTATCTTTCTGAAACAAAAATGTTTAATGTAATGGACTTTAAATTACAAATTAGACATAAAAAGGGTTGTCATTTGTTTTCTTTTTCAATGATAGTATTTTTATTTTATTATTTTTTTTATGGTATGGTGGTCAACAGATGGGTCTCCCTGCCTGAATCTAGTCAATTTGCATTTTGATCTAATTTCTCCGTTAACTGAGTGGTCAATTATCACTTACTGGATATT
>DWCF01006503.1:0-12290 GCA_018230265.1 Delias oraia | reverse complement strand
ATACAAAAAGTCCAAGACATGTATAATGAAAATATTGATAAAATTTTAGAAATTGTTTATATTTTATTTATCATGCTACAGCGTAGCGATTTCATAGCCATCTGTATAATATATATATATTCATTTGAAAGTACTCACTTTTCGTTATAAGAAAAAATATAAAAGCTTTTTATAAAAAACTAGATTGATTAATTAGAATCATTAATTAAATTCATTGATTGGATCGTGTATTAAACATTATTATCATTAGCTTCGCTAATATATTTTATTAATCATTATTTAATTATTATTATCATATATTGTCATTTATAAATTACATAAGTAAGGTCTGTATGCAAAATTCTGTCCTCATTATGCTAATAAGTTAGTAAAATATGTAAATATTGATTCCGCAATGTATTTGCATCGATATGAACCGTCGCGATCAAAACGCCCGTAATGACTGGGTGACTTTATTCCCATATTCGGCTATCGACAGTGAGAGTGACCCGCTTTTTGTTTGATTTATATGGTTCGCTAATAGATACGACCTCTGTCATTTGTCAGCTGACCTGGAACGCGGTCAAACAGCTGCTAGTATGTACAAATGTTTGGGGGCGGCAAATTTGTATATGTTATTTTCGTACAAGGCTCGAATGGTTACAGATTAGCTTTTCATATTATATACCGCCGTTTGACTATCTAGACTAGATCTTAGAGTCTATCATGTTAAGAAATTGTCAACTCAAAAAATTCCACGCCCAGGTAACTTTAATAATCATTTATTGTCTTAAAAGTCAGATAAACATACGGGATTCATGTTAAATATTACCTCTGTACGAGAATAGCTTGAGTTGACATTTCAAAAGAATAAAAAATCCATTATAATCTCAAGCAGGTCAAGAATTAACCATGACCACATACATATGTAAATTATAAAAATTTGTGGATGTTTCAAATTAAAAAAAAGTATATATAAACGTTGTTAATTCCTTTGAATTGTTAAATAGTTTCATTCAAGTCTTGCATAATTAGTGAGAAATGTTATGGATGGTGAAGTTAAAATGTTAACTCGGGGACAAACGAAACGAAAAGAAAAAAGTACTCACAGGTGTTGTGGATGAACGCCCTCTGCCGCGCCCTCGCCGAGACTCGCTCTTCACGGTCTGCAAGGTCCCATCCGGCGCCAATATAAGCTACAACAACACAGACACACCACATACTTAACATAAAGCAAAATAAAGTAAAACAAAGGAGAACGTTAACACAAAAAGGGAAAATTAATAGACAACATGCAATGGATTTGGGTTAGGTGGCGACAGATTAGTGTATTAGTAAATGAAGTATTTTTTAGTCAACGTAATTTAATATCTTTTAGCGTCACCTGTTGCAGTAATTGTGAAACAATTGTCTAGTCCAACAGTATGAACTAACTTTTGCTACTTGACGCTTGATGGCGCTACACGTAACTACGACTTTATTACACAAATACATCATAGATGGCGTTGTAATATATTTTGTATTATTGGCGCTTAATTTTTTATCATTTTTATTTTATTTAACCGACCGTCAAAAAAAACCAACACGGAAATTATCAATTTCATATGTTTTTTGTTCTGTTCTACTCATATTCTTTTGTATTATATAGGCAAACTAGAGTAATAATGTCCTTAACATGTAGTGACAATGCCCAATGGATTTACAGTCAAAAGTTTCGAATAACTTATAAATTGTAGACTCGGAGACTCGTTATAAATAAACACAGTTTTTGTTGCTGAGCACATGGCATCATGCCGCACCTGGTGTTCGTTACTCGTGTTTTTCTGTTAGAAGAGCTGCGCACGACATTTGCTCTATACCCATCCTTCACTCACTCATACGCCCGTCCCTCTCACGCGTTGTCTATTCTCATTCAAATCGCAGGCTTTTAAGTAAACCTGACAGAATAACTTTTCGTCCATCTTTGATAATATGATTCCATGAATAAACATTTATAGACGGTTACAACCAGCTGTTTGTTAACCGGTTATCATTTAATTAGAATATAGATGAACTCTAAAAATAAGTGCTGTCTAATAATTTACAATTTCTATAACGGTCGGACCTATATTTACGATTACAACATTTAATTCATTTTAACATTAGGTAATTGTCCCTTTTTGACAGTTTAAATTATTTCATTGCTTTCCACGTCTTCACAAATAGACAACTACCTGTCTAACTATATTTACATACAATGTAAATATAGTTCAATAGACTTATTCCGATTTCTTACAGGTACAAGTTTATTTTTCAATATACTGAATACGATCGATTGATCTCGTAAGCGTGGGCAACAGTAGTAAGGCGACGCGTGGGCTCGCACCAACATTGGGGCAGGTCGACACGCAACATTTATTGGGAAATGATTGCTCGTAGATATTGGTTAATAAAGCTAAGTCAAATAAATAGAATGTATCAAACAAATTAGAAAAACGTGTGAATCAGCTAATATTTACTCTTTCATTCGGTAGATATGTACACCTAGTATTTAAAAAGGGAAATAGAAGTGGGAAGATACATCAAAACCAGAGCCCTATTATTAAATAACATATAAAAGAAAAGTTTCTATGGTATTGAAGACATTCGGTCTTACTACGCGGTATTTTTTATGTCTCAATTCAATATGTACAATAATTATGAGCAGACAGTTGATTCGCTGAAATTGTCATGCCATGATGGATGGAAACGTTATTTAGAATCGGTTAAAGTGGCAGGTGCTGCGTTTCGTTGATAATAAACCCGCAAGATAATCTCGAACGTTAATCTCAACAGTAAAAATAACGAGGTTAATTGGAATTTGTTTTGTTTGATGTGCGCCATTTTGTAGTCCGTTAAGGTTAGTATCACTACTCGGCGATAGATGGCGTTGATAAGATCATTGATAACTGGTTAGGATTTATTTGAGTTAGCATTCGTTTAATTGCTATTCTGATGTGTTGGTTATGTAGTAACTTTAAAGCAAATAAAAGGTACTAATATTTAAATTTTGTAATTTCAACCGATTCAATTCTCGATTTTAATATAAGATTATAGCCGCGTTTGCAATTTCACCAAAATCGCGTGGAGTTTATTGATTGGGAAACGTGATTATTGTAATTTGTGGCGTCTCAGCACCCGCCCAAGGTCATGGAACTCGGATATTATTCAGTTAGACGCCAGAGAGGGGCGCAAATCGGGCAGAAAAACCCTCATTTCGTTGCAATTGGTTTATTTAGGGAAACATATCTGTTGATAATAGAACAACAGGTTATCCATGTGTTCCTTCAAAGTACATATATTCATCTATGAAGTATGTTTTCCATGTTATTCTCAGATTTAAAATTTTTAAGGGCCGATAATGCCCTCGTGGCTCTGCCACGGCTGAGGGTGCCAAGGACGCAAAGCCGCTTATTCTAGATGAGCCTTCTGCTGGTTTGCCACTTATAGCATAAAAATAAAGAGATGAGACATTTAACTTGTTCGAATTTGTTTTAATTGATGGATGATCTATTTCACTGGTTACATTGTAAAGGGAACTAATTCTTTAAAACCTTTATTTTCATCGCCTTATCATTGAAATTTCAACTGATTCTTATTAAATTTTATGTGAATGTTAGCTTTGAAAAACAAACAAAATAATCTGTTTCAAATCTCTAAATTTTAAAGGGTCTAGAGGAACCTAAATTTAATTATTTATACAATTCTTTCTTTTGATTGAGAAACGCATACAATATTAACTTTTTAATCTTTTTTTAATTACTATAGCACACCAATTATCTGTATGCCAAAATAACGTTTGCCGGGAACAGCTGGTAAGATCTGAAGATACTTGACTGTATGTAGAAATGGCAATTATTTATGCTAATAAACCTAACTAGATTTATAAAGCTTGCATTGGATAAGAATTTTCTGAATGCACCGGATCAATAGCTGGGTGAACTTATTGCGTGTCCGAGCGAATTATATCCGCCAGCTCATATTATCAATGCGAATATCTATATGTAATGCTACATCTATTATAAAATAATAAACTTACAAAATTGTTAGCTAAAATATGGGAAACGAAATTAAAAGCATACGTGTATGTACCAAGCACATAAGAATGTTAAAAATATCAAGAAATTCAATATCTCCATAATTTTTTTTATGGTGTAGTGGACAACGGAGCAGGTGCGTGTCTTATATCATTATATGTTTAAGTGCGTTAGCATATACTGAAGCATGGGTCTCCTACGAGTGGAAATAAATATACCTTTTATTGTAAATTGTTACAATATTTATGTAATATTATTATTAATAAGTTACAATTGGGTCTTTAAAATGCCAGACTACAAGCGTTGTTTATGTCCATGGGCATCAGACCACGCATGTGAGCTTCATATACATTTTAAATATTTTTCATGAAAAAAGGGAGGTAAACAGAAGCTCAGCTACGATAAGAGATCTTCCGCCCATGGACACGCCCAGCTCATGTTGGGCCGCGGAGGTATTGCCGGCTTTTCAGGGATAGATAAGCATAGTGTTGCCCAAATTCAAACGTCAAAAGTCTTGCAAATGCAAGACCAAGACCAAGACCGCCTAATTTCTGCAAGACGCAAGAACAAGACTGACCCTGCAAGAATTGTGCAAGAACAAGACTAAGCCTTCAAGGCTCTTGCGTCGTGCAGGACTTAGTACACTTTCACGGGGTACGTAGATATAACAGTTCGGGTTCGGGTATCGTAGAACTCTTTTATTAAATTTATATAAGTAGAAGGTTCAATCTCTTTCTAGACAGATATTGTTCTTTAAAATACATTCATATTATTGTTATTATTTTTTTACATGTTTTAGCACATTTAAGCTTATTAAACGCATTTTTTTTAAAGAAACAGTTACTCCCCTTGGAAAAGGCATATAGCCACTTGATAAGCATTCTCATCAAATCTTTAGACATTTATAAATCTGGATGATCTTTACTATGTCTATGTTAATTCAAGCTCAAAATGTTCCTATTCTGATAGGTTTTTCTAAGAACTGAAGTAAACTTCAATAAACAGCAATAGTCTAATAAGTAACTGCAAGACTTGCAAGACCAAGACCAAGACTTGGAGCGCAAGACCAAGACCAAGTCTGGCTTAGTCTGGCCTTGGTCTTGCATTTGGGCAACACTACTTCTCTTAAAAATAAGCAGAGTTAGATAGACTTTTATTCACAAACATCTTGTTAAGGCGTGTGATCTTACAATTCAACAATAAATAAGCGGGTAGCTCGCTTCTTCTATGTTAATACAATTTAGTACAACTGATTCTACAAAACCGTAATTGCCACTCACGACGTTACAAAGAACATTAGCCGTGCCAGCCCCTCATGTTGCGTGAAAAACGTTTTCTGTTTCAAATTAATTTTCGCAGAATTGATTAGAGTGTAACAGGTTGATAATATAAATTGTTCGACCTGTTGAACCTGGCGATCGGCCAAACGGCCTCTGTGCTTTACACAAGTCTCGGGATGCACGTAGCCACGCTCTGCTCGTTATCGACACCTTTTGTCCTGACTGCTTGTCAAATCGTGTATTTGACAAATGTCTGAATTTGGCATGCATCTATTATATATTATGTAGAAAATCCATCAAAGCACAATATAGGTTTAACATAAAAATGTTGAAAGGTTTGAAATAAATAAAAATATTATTTTAAGTTATTATATTAGGTATCATATTAGCTACATTTAAAAAAGTTGTATAAGTAACCTATAAATATATCTTTTTATATAGTGAAAAATGGAACAGGCATTTCCTTTCATCATATGACGTCACCGCAGCCAATAGCCGCGCCGAAATCCACAATTTGGTTGTGTTCCTGGCTTTTTAATCCACTTAAGCGGTTTAACTTAGTAGGCTTCCGGTATCCTCAATCACATTTCTATAGAATTTACGTAGAATTACACAGACAGAGATTTTTTAATAATATAGCGGACAAGGGGGCAGGTGGGTCTTCTATACGGTTAGAGAACACCGCCGCCTATCACCAACCGCGCCACTATCCGCGCTTTGGTTGTATTGCTGATTAAAAAAAGATTGTTTTAGAAGGTTTCCATAGATGAGTATCGGTCTTATTTTAGGATAAATAAACCATTTTTACTATAATAAATAACATCATATTATCTGACGAAAAGACGATATACGTTTACTTAGGGTAAATGTTAAATTCTCGAAATTTATTGCTGAATTTGATCCGGCACTCGCAACTGATATTACATTTTCTTCTTTAACCCGCGTTACAACTAAAATGTACATATATGAATATAAACTATCGCTTCAGCTAGATGACTATATTTTGTTCAAGTTACAGATATAATAATTATATTTTTGTTCAATCAGGAGATCTGTACGCAGATTGTAATTAAGGGAGTAAAATATAATTTACTGAATACAACTACACCAGCCGATGTTTTCATTGTTTTAAAAAAATATATTTTTTCAGTATGAGGATTTTAAATGATATATTTGCAATCTTCTATAATATCATAGGAGATAATAATTCTTAAAACTTGTACCTCGAACAACGAGTTCGTTAAAGTTTAAATTATTTTACAAAAAAATATGTATTCTGGTGATTTTCTTTTTTCGTAGCATTAAATGTTCGGTAATATATAAATTTAATGGAATGTGTTTGAAGTAAAATAAGACAATTTCAATATCGTCTAAATTCTCAATTAAAATTTCAACTATGTTATTTGTAATGAAATAAAGATAAGCTCTAAAGGCTTAGAGCAAGGAAAGCTTTACAAAATTATAATAAATCTTAAAGAAAATATATGTGGCTTTCAATAACATTTTAAAATATTGATGCGGCAGCTGGCGAACTGAGGACAGCAGCACGCGACGAAGTGGATAAATTGTGAATTTAAATCTAAATTTTGAATTCATTGTTTCATATGCAGTTATAAGTAGTTTCATTTCATTTCGTCTAATTGTCTACACTTCAAAATTGCAGTTTCTACATGCAATACTCGCTGAGATAATCGTCGTTAATGATTCATTATCTTTATAAACAGAAGAGCAGAATTGCTTTAAATACAATGACCAAATAAAAGCGTTGTATTTAGATATATTTTGGTTGCAGTAAATCAGTTGCGTCATAACTCTTGCGGCGTTTCCTAATTCCCAATAGCACCTGCGTCTCGCTCGAGGGTACGAAACATGGAACTGTGTCGTACATCAATGCCTTTAATATTTAATTCACACACAGATAAAGGTATATGAAAAAAAGTATACCATGATTTAATGAGAAGCACGTTTATACTTAGTGTTAAATTTTCTAACTTCTGTTGTTTCTATACATCTTACAATATTGATGTTTTTAGTTTGTGTCTGTTTTATTCATTTGATTTTTCCTTATATAATATTTATGCATAGGTTTGAACAAATAATATTAAAAATGTATTGTTTCGTATCTGTATTTTGTTATTCAACAGCATTTTATTGCAATTGAAGTGTAGGACATGCAAAATTAAGGAAACATAAATCAAGTTTTATTATCGTGGCAGACAAAGCTCAGACTAAAACGCTGCTAAATGTAATCAAGGGTTTTTATTTCTATCATAAATCATTTTAATTGTTCTACGAATTTGTGGGAAGGGTTAAATGATTTTAAAAGTGTGGTTTCGTCCAAGCTGTTTCTAACAATAGCAGACAATAAAATATATTTTTATTAACCAAATTAAAATATGTTCCCTAAGTAAATGTCCTATTTAGAGTATAAATGATTTACTTAATAAAAGAAATAAAGATACAAGTTTTTTTTTATATGAAGATTATAAAATTTTCTGTATCATAAAAGGAGTTAATTCATAATTCTAGGATGTCAGAAATGAGATAGTAAGTTTATTGAAGCTCAAACCGGAAGCTTTCTCCAAGTTTATTAAGTTCCGATCCTTTGATATTTTAAGCGAAGTATCTCCAGACCTTAACATTATAATATCTATTAGACAATACTGGGCTCTGACCTTTCGCACTGTATGAAGCCGCTGACCCGGAATGTTCTCGAAGGCGATATTAAAATTTTCTCATTTATTTTTAATTCTTGTGAAGTGCACCTTTGATGTAGCCAATTAATAAACTACTGTTTATTTTATGTAATCAGTACTAAATATAGTACAATAAATTCGTCTTACAGCTCTAATTTCATTAGTTAATTACTAATTACACCCACTGAGTTTGTTTCGCCGATTCTTTTCAGTGGTCTTAACTCGAAAACGGGGGTACACTGTTGCATTTTTATACTTAAGTTAAATAAAAACATTTCATTTCATTTTATTGCTATGCTAAGTTTCTGTTGGATACCTATAATAATGTCTTAAGAGATTATATTAGACTAGTATTATTATACCTGTGTGTTATTTGTTCTATTTGTCTTAAGACATTAAAACCTCTTTAATATTATGTATTTGTTTAAAAATATAAACAATTTAAAATTTTGACACATAAGTAAAGTATAACGTAGTTGTTGGCTTTTTAATATTAGTTCTGGTTAAATATTGACTTTTATAACCAAAGTTGGTTTTTAAGTAGGATCTTTCCCTTTTTAGGATATACTGGACCTTTGAATCAATTCTTGATCTATTGAGTTCAAGCCAATTCTATTAAAGGCAACCTTTTACAAACGACTTCTTGTCTAAGAAAAATAATTTATTTACGTTTCGTTTATTATAATATTTATTATTATTTGTGTTGAAAATTTCTTACCTCTGATAATATTGTACAGAACGTTTACTATAAGAGTAGTGGATATAACGTCATTTAATCCTTATAAACAACTAGCTGACCAGCCATAAATATATTTCTATTTAATTTATTTATATTATTAGTCTTATTTAGCTCTACAACGTTGCTCTACAATTACTTCAAGCATTACTATAATTTACTTTAATATACATCCTATGTAAATCACAAATAACGCAGCTTTCTATTGGTAAAAAAATTTCAAGATCAGTTCAGAGATTACTATATATTACGCATTACATCGTCACAACCACCCAAACTTTACCTCTTTATAGTAATGGTATAGATTTATCAAACATATCATTACAAAGCATGTAAATATAAATTCAATATCGAAAGATTTGAAGACTATCTAAAATTGGGGCTGTAATATGGGATAACCCGAGAATTATATGGTCAATTGTTTTAGCAATTTATATGGGTCGCGGCACACGGGGAGTATAAACCCTGCCCCACTCTCGGCCAGTCAGCGTTGTGTCAGAGGTTTTTATGCGAGGTTCGGGGACTACACAAATAAAATTCAAATATTCTTTATAGAATGTTTCGGAAGGAGTTACACTTGAATAAATTTTGTCTTTGTATTTAAAACAACCGATGAAGTATGAAGTAACATAAAAATGCCAAAAATTAAATGTTTTGTCGTAATAGCGGACAATGGAGCAGATGGGTCTTCTTTATGGTAAGAGAACACTGCCACCCATGGACAACCGTCCAACAGTCGTGCTTTGATTGTGTTACCGGCATTTTACGCCATTTCACGAATCACGCCATTTGAAACGGCATTTCAAGGGATTCCGAAATCCTTACTCACGCAACGAAACAGAGTACAAGCTCCGTTTTAAGTACGACCGCCATTTCACGCTGTGGTATCATTTTGGATAAGTCGGCCCTATTAGTGCATCCGCATATGCTTCAGCATGGCTCTCCTACGAGCGCGACACTATTTCGCCCGGCCATTGTCAAGGTCTTCTAAAAACCAAATAAATTATAAATAAAATTATAATTACCAATTTTTCGGACCGGCATTCCAACCCAAATCCTCTCGCTTAATGGTAGACTTTAAACCACTTAGCTACGGTTTTGACTTTGGTTAAACCACTTAGCAACGAGGCTCACAAAAATAGAAAAACAATGACAATTAAAATTTTACATAAATACACAATATAATTAAGAGATAACAATAGCAATAGTCAATTATATGGACATAATAGAATAATACATAATACAACGATAGATTACATATATGGATAGAAATAATTATGTATTATAAATATCATACAAAAAATAGTATTTTTTTACATTATAATTACTATTAATTTACATTTATTATTATTACCTACGTTCTACGTACAGGGAAAATATTGTACTTGTTTCATGAGATAACTAGCCACACGGTTTTACGTAATAGCTATTTGTTAAGCATCGACCAACTAAAAATGTGTCAAGAAGGAATATTTTGGGACATAGATCAATACTCGACTATTCAGTAGGCCCAGATATCACTAAAACGAAGGGAAATACGTAGTCAGACGTGCATGAGCTTACCAAAGCCAACTGGCTTGTAGAGATTTATACTATTAAGATCTTAAGTCGAAACTACAGCTGAAATAACATATTTTAAACACGCAATATCAATTTTATCGAATGTAGTCGAACTTATACGAACTTGTTCTTGTAAATTGTAGACGTCAAGTTTGCACCATTAGCATAAGTTCAAAGTTCCAGTCAAAACTTGCAGCAAAGCGCTGGATCAAAATTTCCACATATGCAACTATAGCAGTTTCTGCGCTGGTTGCCAGTTATTTAGCCTTTCCTACGGAACATAAACAACAGGTTAAGTTAATTGACTTCAATAAAGAGGACCTTCACCCAAAAGCCTTACTAAAATACCTATAAAGCCTATTTTTTACATACTTTATTTATTTTTTAGTATAATGTAATATTTCTATGAGATTCACATAGAAAAAATGAAAATAAATACGATTTCAAATTGCGTTTTCACGACGAGGACGTGAGTATTTTTTTAGAAAATAACAAAACTGTCGGTTTAAGAAAACTACCTAGTTCACGTCAGAAAAAGGCCAGCAGCCTACCTGAGATGCTAGTGGCACTGAAGTTGTTTCTCGTATTTATTACAAAAAAATATACCAAATCTTGAATTTGAGTTAAAATTTTCTCTATTCCAACAGCTTTAATTGTCCACAAAACCTAGTAACGCCATTGACCGAAAAATTGGAACAGATGGAATGCTCTTTTAGAATCACAATTATTTCTGTACCTAGATTTTTCCTTTTTCTTTCCAGTTTTATCTGCTTGTTGGCATAATTACAATCTTACGGACTCGCTTACCTCTTACTTCAGGTTACTTTCAGATAATATTGAAAATTGTTGAATATAAAATCTAAGATTTGATATATAATTACAGCTTAATTTGTTACGTGAATTCTTAACAATACGAAAGTAGACTGGTTACCAAGCAAAATTGTTACAGATGTTCTTAATTTGCTCCGCGAGTCATTTATTTTTTGACAGCCAGTAGTAGTATATATAAGTAGTATATATAAGTTACTATATATATATATATATATATGTATCAACCATAATGTGAAGTGTTACTAAGTTCCTGTTGAATGCTAATAATTAAAAGACAAAAAATTTACTGCTACGTCATATCTTTCATAAATGACATAAATGGTAACAATTTTCTTTGTTTTTGGCCGTATTTTTTTTAATAATATAGCGGAAGCTTTTTACGCCAGTTAAGCAGCATTTTTAAGGGCCTCCGATATCCTCACTCTCTCAGCGAAACAGTGCAAGTACCGTGACGTTGAGCATTCTGTGAGCCTATGGTACCACTTCGGACAAGCCGGTCCATTTAGTGCAATCGCATATGCTTCAGCACTGCTCTCCCACGGTTGATTTATCTATTGCAACAAATGTTGCAACTTGTAACGATTACAATGTATGGCTGCACTCGTTCCTAACAGTAATTAAAATAACGAAAGTCACAACTTAAAATTTAATTTACAAGAAAGGTTAAAGCGAGATTCGTTTATGTTGTCTAAGAGTAAAGTTATCTAGAAAGAGAAACTTTGCAATCGCGACCAAAGTTTACTGATTTAGTTTTCTGTTAGTGTAACTGGGGTTAGGAAACTAGCATTACTTGCTATTCACTTCAATGATACGGGTTTTTAGAAGAAGCTTATATCTAAACTTCTCTACAGATAATACATCGTTTGTAGATGTACTTATGTTAATGTGGACAACTATTTTGATTCGTTACATGTTTTAATTTAATCAAAATCCTCAATTTAAAAATAACATTGATACATTATATTCATCATCATCATCAGCCCATTCAAGTCCACTGCTGGACAACGGCCTCCCCCAAAGACGCCCACCCGCTGCGATCTTGAGCGTTCTGGATCCAGCGGTTTCCCGCAACCTTCATTAGATCGTCTTTCCATCGTGTGGCGGGACGTCCCACTCTGCGTTTTCCGGTGCGCGGTCGCCACTCGAGAACCTT
>DWCF01006502.1:0-12293 GCA_018230265.1 Delias oraia | reverse complement strand
ATTGAAACAAGTAATAAAATAAAATAAATCTAACCGTGAAATTAACAAACCGAGAACATAGCGGGCAACACAACCAATGCGCGGTCTGTGTCGCGTTGGTCCATGGGCGGCGGTATCCTCTTGTCATATAGGAGACCCACATGCTCCGTTATCCGCTATATTATAAAAAATAATAATTTAAAGGGCCTCTGATATACTCACTCACTAAATTAAACTTAATACTAGTACCGTTTGACGATGAGTATTCTGTGAGAACTATAATATCGGACGAGCCGTCTCGATTTGATGTCTTGACCTTCAGCATGGCTCTCCCATATTTGAGACAGATTAGTTCTTCTCAGATCTGAATGTTTCATGAACAATCTTTAATTTTAGCTATAAGTGATTACGTTCATAACTAGTGTTTGTATGTGACAAAAAGATATTTTATTTTAAATGTGTAACTTATAAATAATTGCAATGATTAGTAAACTGATATATAATTTACTAACTCGCTCTCACTTTCTCTCTGTGGCTCATTGTAAACTCTTTTATTATAGTCTTCTGTCTTGTTTTGGAACAATTTGGTCAAATAAAGTAACAGTTATAAGTAAGCTAATACAGAAATATTTCCGCCTTCTGTTAGAGAGTCACACTGAAATATATGCCGACTCAATTATTTGATTGCCTGTTCCGGAGTGCCACTATGAGCTCACAGAATACCAGCATGAAATAGTACTTTGCTTCGTTGCATGAGAACCGGAGGCCCACTAAGTTTTCTTAGTGGCGTAAATAGCCAAAAATGCAGCCTTAGTACGAATTGCCTTGTGGTTGTCTATGGGTGTCTCTTCTCTTACCATCAGAGAAATCGCCTGCTCCGTTATCCGCTTCATAATAAAAAGAAATCCATTTATTATTCAATACAAAAAAGCTGAAATATAACAGCATTTTAGTGTTGAGAATTTTTCGAGAAGCTTTTAATTAATTAAGATAGATTTATATCTTTCCATGAACATTGGATAGTTTTTACCGCAAACAATTCCTCCAGACTCTACGAGTGATTTTCTCAGAACTCGCGATATAAATCATCGCATTTCATTAAAATTCAGTTGAAAAAAATATCTTTCATTCTGAAATTACAGCGTTTAACGTAGAGCTGCGGCGGAATTGATCGTAAAACGGCTTTTATGTGTGACAGGTTCGACCCGAAGCCTCCATTAATCGCTCGTTTTCGAGAAATTAAATTAATTGAAGGAAAATTTCCAATTCGATTCTATCTAATTAATATTTGAAGAGTTGTTTGTCGACCGCATTACGAGTCTTACTTGTTTTTATATTATAAGGGTGAGGTTTTAGACCCACGTAGGTGTGCTTCGCTCAAGCGTAGCTAAGCGTTGCTTATTCTAACGGACCAATTGCAATAAATTCCAACCTGGT
Organism: Delias oraia; assembly: GCA_018230265.1. Classification (NCBI taxonomy): domain Eukaryota; kingdom Metazoa; phylum Arthropoda; class Insecta; order Lepidoptera; family Pieridae; genus Delias; species Delias oraia. Next base: position 10,877 of record DWCF01006502.1, on the reverse strand, counting down.
GTGATACCACAGATCCACAGAATACCTATCTGAAATAGTACTTGTCCTTCTCTCAGTGGGTACAAGAGTTATGTTAAAGCATATATTGACGCACTAATTGAGCCGCCTCATCGAGAACCATACGATGGGTTCACAGAATATATTTATGAAAGAGGGCTAATCTATCCTTGCTGTGTGGGGATTCCAGGAAGATTTAACACGCTAAAGTTCATGCTGGCATACTAACTGATCTGGATCTGTATGAATACATCGTAGGATAGCCATGTTAAAGCATATATTTATACACTAATTTACTCGACTCGTCGGAAGTGATACCTAAGGCTACAAAAGGCCTGTATTAAATAGTCATTGTATATCGCTGAGTATTGATACCAGGTAGAAAAGCATACTAAAGCTTAGACTGACTTGTCCCGAGTGATAACACGGGCTCACAAAGCACCTGTGTGGAATAATACTTGTCCTGTGTTTCGCTCACAAAAAATCCAGTAACATAACTAAAGCGTGGATTGTGTCGTGAAGCTATTGTCTGCTATATATTTAAAAAAATAAGATAATTTAAATAGAAAACTATTCAGTTGTGTAATTATTTAGCTTTTAAAAAGTAGTTTTAAAGTTATTTACCTGTAACGAGGAAGTTATTACGAAATATTAAGTAAGAAAAGAGTCAATTTCCCGTATCGGTGAACTTAAATTAAAAAGTTTGCTTGCTCTTTTATTAAACATAGTTATTTAAGGCTTCCGGTACGTGTTTTTATACAGTTATTTTATTTAAAAAAATTGAAAAGAAATAATATATTTAAGTTACAAGTAAAGTTGTGTCCATTTTGTTCAATAAAATTGCTGTATATTGTATATGAAAGTGTTGTGTAACATTTTTAAATGATGTTAATTTTTTTAATTTGGTTTGGTATTGGGTATTTCTAGCTATTTTACGTTTTGTTTCAATCGTAATTTTGTTACACCAATGATAAGAAAAGGCTTAATCTTATATTTTATTTTTTATTAATAGACCCTGGTAGCTAAGTGATTTAATTGGTCTACCATGAAGCGAGAGGTAGCGGGTTCCCGTTCAAGACAATTATAAATAATAATTTAATTTATAATTTATTCGGTCTCTGGAAGAGCTTGACAGTGGCCGGGCGAATGTATTAATATTGTCACAGCTATGGGAGAGCCATTCTGATACATATGCGGATGCACTTATGGGGCCAGCTCGTCCGAAGTGATACCACGGGCTCACAGAATACCCAATATGAAATAGTATTTGTACTTGAAACAGTGCCTCTAATGTGTTTTGCCGAGTGCGTGAGCATATCGGGGTCCCTTAAAAAGTTCCTCTAGTGGCAGGGCCGGCAACTCTAGCAATGCGCGTATTATGCCGCGGTTGTCCATGGACGGCGGTGTTCTTTTACCACACAGGAGACCCACCTGCTCCATTGTCCGCTATACTATAAAAAATCAACCCATTGAACCCATTGAAATAGTTCTAATAATTTGCAATGATGCCATAGATACTCATATACCACTGTGAAATTATAGGCTATAGTAAAAACACTACTTGTGTTAAGAGATGAAATTAAAAAAAAACTTCGTAATGGTGTCTTTATACAACCGTGTGAACAGGGCTTTAGTGCTAAAACTTTACTATCGGAAATACGTCAGGCACTGTTTTTCCTCCGTTTTCTTGTGTCCACTTTGCACAACTCCGCACCAGCTTTCCATGTTTTGCGCTAAGATGTACTGTAAAGTTTCTCTCTGTGTTTTGTCAAATGAAAAGTTATCTTTAATTGCGTTCGATACTAATTCACGGTCTTTTGTTTTGAGTTTATTGTTTTTCAAAAATGTCTTTCATATTTAGACTATTTTTGAAAACTCTGATTTTGGACTATACGCCATATTTACTTTAAAGTTAATAAAATAAATCCAGCGACATATTATGATTAATACGATTTATGTGAGCTGCCTATTTGAACTAAGAATGTCAACGCTAAGACGCTAACGCTGTGTGAGAGCCATGCTGAACCATATGCTAACGCACTATTAGACCGGCTGGTCAGTAGTGGTACCACGGGCTCACAGAATAATCGGCGCAAAATAGTAGCTGTAACTAAGACGGTGCTTCTACTGTGTTTCGCTGAGTGAATGAGAATCCGAGGCCCTCAAAATGTAGCTCAAGCGGCATAAAAAGCCGGCAACTCAATCGATGCGTGGCTGTGGTGCGGTTGTCCACGGGCGACGATGCTCTTTCACCAAATAGAAGAGCCACCTTCTTCATTGTCCGTTAAACCATAAAAAAATCAATCTGTTGATGCTAAATAGCGTTTTAACACCTTCAAAAGCTCCACCTACAAAAGCGGCAAAGGTACGCTCAAGTATGCCTTCCGCGAGGTAAATGTCAAATTGAACAGTAGGTTTCATTCAGCACGCAATCTTAAATTTAATAAAACATTCATTTAGACTTAAAGTCTCATACATAAATAACTCTCACCATTTTTATTCTTTTCCATTCCTCTTTCATCTTGTTGGTATTTAATAGTGACGATGTATAAAATGAAATGTTATTTCACCAAATCATTGAGAATACCGTCGTCAAAGTTTATTACGTCCCCAGCAATCGTGGGACTGGCATCTTAAAAGTTTTTAACAAATAAAGGCATTAAATGGCCACCCCAAGCATTAAGACGAAAGCGTTTACATGTAAAATTTCACGTCAAATTACGAAACATCCCGTTAGGAAAATGCTTCCGACATCTAAACCGAATTTAATCGGAGTTTCAAAGTTTGCGGGGGATGGAAAAATAAACAATATTCGTCAAAGTTTTCACATTAAACAACGTTGCTATTCGAAATGAGTGCGCGGATGTGCGAGGCTTTTATTATTAATTGAAGTAATACATTAGATGAGATACCACCTGCTTACTGAATACCAGTGGGAAATAATAATTCCCATATGGTAAGAGAACACCGCCGTCCTTCGACTACCGCGCCATAGGCCGCGAATGAAATTTGTTGCTGGTTTTTTACGCCACTCAAGTAGCATAAGTTCAAGGGCCTCAGATACCCTCACTCACTCAGCAAAACACACTACAAGTACCGTTACACGATGAGCTTTCTGTGAGCCCGTGTAACACTTCGGGCGAGCTAGCCCAATTAGTGTGTCCGCATATGTTTCAGCAGAGCTCTCCCACGGGTGAAAGATCGTACTGAGCACGCAATAGGAGCTTAGACGTCGAGTTACGGAGAATAGCCCGTAACACCAATATCAATAATAGTTGTACTGTGTTATGCTGAGTGTGGATACCAGAGTTTCATTGATTAAACGACGCAAAAAACCAGCACTGAAAATAAATTACGAAAATACTTAACAACCGGTGTCCCTCTGAAGGTTCCCTGTATCGTTATCTACCATATTATAAAATATCAAGTAGATTAGGTACTTAATTGTATATTGAGCGATATTTTGTACACATTTTTAGAAAAAATACGCAAACAGAAACTTTGCTACGATGACTCAGTTTATATAAAGATATGTATAAAGCAATATTTTATATTGCTATAAAACATTTCTATTTGTATGTATTAATATATACATTCAATATATTCGTAGGGGAGGTCTGTGTCAAGCGATAGACTACCTACGGCTGAAATGATGATGATGACGACATTCAATAATACTATAAATTAATAATTATGTTTTTAAATCTAATATGATTCATATAAGTGTAATGATTTCACTGTTTATACAATAATAAATATATAATTTGCAAGTATATCCTATATAACAGGTGGAATGCAGGAGATTCATGTTGGATAAGCGTAATGGATCCAGAATACAGGGCACAGCACCTCGGGGTCGTTGCAGGAGGTAGCCGGCTACGTGAAGAGCCTGGTGAGCTTCCTCCAAAAACTAGGCTGGCATGAATAACGCCACCGGTTCTTCTACGCAAATTAGGCGTGATAATATCGTTGAATTGCGGAAACCAGCCCGTCTTACAATTACAAGCGCAGATAGACCCTTAGTATTAGTTCAGCTGCGAATGAGCTGCCGGCCTATAAAGGCTCTGTTTGTTTTAGAAGGTAATATTTAAAGTGACGCGTTCCAGATAGCGAATTTAAAACACAAATACTTGAAAACAAACACTCGAACCGTGGATCGAACTACATAGATACGTCTCGCTTCGTAGGCTGAATACCACTTAGCTGAAATCTCTTGATCCCTAGTAGCCGGTACTATTTTCTATAATTAATATTAAACATTGCGCAGTACGTTACAGAGTCCAAAAACTCATATCGCTTGAACAAAAGAAAACAGAGTGGTTATACAGAAAAGTAAGTAGCACTCGAAAGGCCACAAGTTGGGCACAGATCTACTTGTCATATGGACAGCGGCACTTGACCCAAAAACCCGCGTAATAAAATGCTATTTCGTTATGAAGCAAAACAACCACTGCTATTCGAGCTTCTTGGAAATTGAATCCTACATTTTTCATAATGTATGAAAACGTGGCATGCAAATATGAGCTTCTATAATTGAATTATTAAGAACTATGAAACTTCATCGTAAGAATCATATAACGAGCTCACATGGGACTTTCTTTATAATTAAAGTTATAGTCCGTTCACGGATATACCCAGATCTAAGAATTGAAACTTATCCGAGTGTAATTTTTACTTATTTTTATTTAATTCACTCGTAGGAGAGCCATGCATATCATATATTAACATATCAACATATGTTAACGCATTAATTAAGCCGGCTCGTCTGATGCGACACCACGGGCTCACAGAATACTCAGCATGAAACGGTAGTTGTTTTTGAAACGTTACTTCTACAGTGATTAGATGAGAGAGGGATGATATCAGAGGCCCTTAAAAAATTTCGCTTAAGCGGCGTAAAAACACAAACAAGGCGCGGACTGTGGCCTGGTTGAACATGGGCGATGGTGCTCTCTTACCATATACGATGACGTCACATACAAAATATAAATGATTTTGAACTAAAAGCATACAATTACTGATCGTTATTAATTTTAACTTACTTTTGTATGCATAGAGATAAGTATCGCTGAACGAAGCCGCTTGTGCGGTTGAGAAATGAATGAGTCCTAGCAAGATAGCGCGATGTGTTAATAATGCCCCGAGGCATTCCACTGACGTTCGATCCGTTTCCACTATACTACGGCACGTTATAATAACATCGTCTTTTATAAATAATATAAATTTATATAAAATATAAATAAGAATAATTTTTATACAATATTAAAACACACTCTTAAACAAGCTAATTGATTTGTTGAATTTATTTGATTTAATCTAAAGGCAAATGTAACAGGAAGTTCTTCAAGAATAAATGTTTCAAACAAGGACACCCCAAGCTCTTACTAAGCTACGGTTGTGTTGTCGTCATTTAATAGCTAAGCTTTTAGAAGGTGACAAAGCCGTATTAAATACTTACCAGGCAGCTGAATCTACAGCATTATGGTGCGAGGCACAAATTGCCTTAAATTCAGCTGTGGAGAAAAAGTAACCTAAGTTATTAAATTGCTCATACAGTTAATATACTAAGTGAAAATACGTACATCATTTATCTATAATCTAATGACCATTTATTTACCTATAGAATAACGATTTTGTAATATTTAACATCTTGGAACTTCATGAATATGCTTTTTCATGACTACATATTAAACATATTAGGCAGTCTGCGTTATTAAAGGAAAAATAGAAAGTGGTTTATGTCGTTAAATAAGGTACTTTAAGTAACCAACTGAAATCTATATGTTTTATGTAAACTATAGTATAATTCGATTTTTTTCGTTAGATACCTTTCTTTTTATCAGTAGGTAAACAAGAGACTCGGCTGGTTCCACAGCCCATGGGCACCTCTAGCTTCATCACGGCTGCGGGTGCAATACTAAAGGAACAAACTATCATTTAAAATAAATCACGCAAGATAGAGCGCTCCTTTCTAATTTGCAATTAAATTATAAAACACTGGAAACGTGCTCAATTCTCGTTGAGTTATTACCTAGAAAGATTTCCACATTTTTATAATGAATCACATACGAGGAAGGTTGCCATTCAGCCCACAGATCTGGATATGTTATTAGGTTATTCAAACAGGGATTGCTGGGAATGTGCCTTTTATTCCCGGATTAAAGGCTCTGTTTTGATTTTACGGGAATGAATCGTATTGCGTTTGAGTTGGGTGTGCATTATGTCACATCTGAAGAGTTATTCTTGTACTAATATTGTAAAGTGGTAAAGTTTATGCTTGTGACATTGTAGTAATCAATGGTTTTTTTAAATTATTTTACTTTTTAATAGAAAACTATAATATTTGTGAGTAGCATACATATTTCAATATGAAAAATAAAGTTTTTTTCGTAGTAATGGGACTTGTAAAGTAAGTCGAATAAAAAGCGATAATATTTCTTAAAAAAGCTGCCTTAACGAGAGATTAATGATTGAGTTGTAAAGAAAAGTTGTAGATATTGAATGCCCATAGAAAAGTGAAGCACATATCTGTCATATTAATATGGCAAAACAACGTTTGCAGAGTCAGTTATTTCTTGTATAATTTATTAATATGGCGTGTTTGTCTGCAACTTGAAGCATCACAAAATGAGGAAGACTTTCTTTGGTGCAGTTATTTTAAAGCTATATTTGTGACGCCTCAGGTTCGCAATGACTGCGCATAATGAACTGGGTAGCATTTAATTTGAAGATACTCTGATACAACCTGACTGAGTTCACCGTATTAATACTGATATAATATAAAAAAATTACCATCACTTCAGTTAATATAACAAACAATGTTACCTGAAAATAAAGAAACGACAATAAAGGTCTATTAAAGATTCGCATAAATTATAAACTAAATTAGTATTTTTTTTAGCATAAGTTTCACTCTAAGGTCATTATGTCCTAAAATCACTCAGTATTCAAAACAAAGACACTGATAGCCTTAAGCGTGGCATAGTTTTAATTAAGTAGGTATTATAATTTCTTTACATATATACTAAGTAAATAGGTAAGTAACTTAGGTTCTAAAGAACCCTGGAGGTACATAGGACTGCGCAGGTTTTCTTCCACGCCCCGCTATCTCCTCATTACACATATGACAAATAATTTCTAAATATAAGAAAGACTTAATGATATTTCTCTGTGAAACAACAACAATTTTTAGTATAACATATTTACAACTACGTAAAATATATGAAAATAAAAATAATATATATTTTTTATAGTATATCAGACAACGAAGAAGGTGGGTCTCCTAAATGGTAAGAGAACACCGCCGCCTATTACAAACCGCGCCACAGTCCGCGCATTGTTTGTATTGCCGGCTTAATACGTCGCTTAAGCGGCACTTTTAAGGGCCTCCGACCACTCACTCTCCGAAACACAGTACAAGTATCGTTTCACGCTGAGTATTCTGCGAGCCCGTGGTATCACTTCGGACTAGCCGGCTCAATTTGTGCATTAGCATATGCTTCATCATGGCTCTCCCGCGGGTGAAATATAACAAATATATACACTGTCTTGTAAAAACAAATATTATATTAATGTTGTTTAGTAAATTATATTTACATTTAAAGCCCTTACTTCAGTTGCAATGATCATATAGTTTATTTATTCCAAAATAACTACAACCTCATCCGTGGGACGGACATGCTGAAGCATATGCGGGCTAATTGGGCCGGCTCGTCCGAAGCGATACCACGGGCTCACAGAATACTCAGCGTGAAATGGAAATTGTAATTGAAACGGTGCTTTTACTTGGTTTCGCTGAGTGAATGAAGATATCGAGGGCCTGTAAAAAGCCTGAAACACAACCATTGCGCGGGCTATGGCGCGGTTGTACATTTGCGTTGTTCTCTTACAATATAGGAGTACTACCTGATCAGTACGATATACCATAAAAATATATACGTAAATGATTTTTTTTTATCAATAATCTATTAAAAACAAACTAAACAACATTCATTTGAAAGAGGTTTCCTTTATACTCATGTAATTGAATTTTTTTCCTACCTCCGTCGGCAAACACAGTTGGTTAGTAAATAAATCCACATAAGAATACTGTATCAAATTCCCAAATGCCGTGTTTGGAGAGATCTCGGTAATTTCGATGCAATGAGTATATCCTAATTACATGCTGGATGAAATCTGGACACGCGAGTGTAACACGCAAATTGACGCAACACGCAATAATGGCACGTAAATTACTGTGTACAGATGCGACTTTCGCGTGACACCATTTTGTGCATTTTTTGTTTTACGAAAAATTATTATATTATGTATTTTTTTTGAGCAGCGGTAAGTGAAAATAAATTTTGTATGATTTTTTTTAATTGCAGTAAACGGTGTAGTTTTTAAAAGTTCACCGCCGCCCATGGACAGCCACAACGCAATCCATGCTTCGGCTTTTTATACTCCTGTATATTACTTACTCAAAACAAATGTATAAATATTTCAGACTTGTATTGATTAAGCCCGTGGTATCTCTCCAGAAGAGCCGCTCAATTAATGCATCGGTTTGGTTCTCCCAAGGTGAATAAATCTATATAAATAAAGAAACTCAAGGACGGCTAAACTGATTTGCCTGAAAATTGATTGGGACGTAGATTAAAACCAGAAAAAAAGATGTAGGCTAAATTACACTTACACTTTTTATCCGAATACAAAAATGGAGGGCAATATTTTTCGGGTTAGGTGCCCGCGGATAGTGCGTGATTGGTGAGGATCGATTGCTGAGGGTTCATAATTGGACCCGGCAGGCTCTGTATTGGGCAGGAACAGCTCTGCCAGGTCCACTAGTTCTTGCATATAATATACCTACATTATGCCTAAAACTAGGTTTTCTTTTAGAATATAAACAATTTTTATATTAGAACGGCTGAGATATGTAGTTAGGTATAACTTTAAAGAGATTTTCCGTCGCCCCTCTTAAATCATTTCGGCCCTCGGTCAGCGACAATAAATCCCACAGAAATTCGTCCACATTCATTTTTATATCAATTTGTAAAATCATAACGTTTTACTACCCCAGTGGCCATTTGCTCTCGCTTGACCTTTCAAATGGGCTTCTAACGCTTTACTTTCACCTTATTTTTTATCTAACCGGCTTGACGAAAGTGATACCATGAGCTTATAAATTGCTTAGCGTGAAACAGTACTGGTACTGTGTTTCGTGGAATGAGTGAGAATATCGAAGGCCCTTTAAATTATGCTCCTCAAGCTGCGTAAAATGCCGGCTTAAAATACACGGCGTGATTGTCCGTGGGCGGCGGTGTTCTCTTACCATAAAAAACAGACCTTATCCATCGGGATTTTATGAAAGAAAAACTCAGCAAAAGTTCAGCATGGCTCTCGCATGGGTGTTAAGACACTAAAGACTGAATAAATTATAAATTAATTTATAATTGTTTAGACCGGGATTCGAACCTTATACCTCTCGCTTCGCAGTAGGTCAATTCTAACTACGAGTCGCTCTTTTATTTCATAAACTCCTGATGGATATTATCTGTTTCTTCGATCGTACAAACAGATGACGTAGGTGTTCCATACGTGGGATTATTTTATACATATTATGGGATTTTTGGTTGCTTTGCTAATTTATAGAAATTCGCTATTATTTTCTAGTAATTACTGGAGCAAAAACTTTTGAATCTATTCAGACAAGTCACAATATTTACCATTGATATTTAACAAGTTTCCGGGCTGCATAAGCGAACATTGGTCTTCAGTTTTCGTTAACTATAATTTCATCCTCTCAAAACTTTAAACTGTGTTTGAAGCAAGTTAATTAAACAAAATCGATTAATTCGCGAACAGATTTAAAGCTGTGCAAACTATTCATATATTAAGTTTTATACAAACACGGTTGTATGGAGTGTATTAACATTGATTAGGTAACTCAAAGTGTTTGAACAATCCAAATTTTGTCTAACATACTACCCGTATGAAATGTTTTTTGTTTTAGAAAGTTGATAATGCCAGATTTCTACACTGCTTTTAATAGATACTGACGAAAACTATTTTTTCAGAAAATTATGGAAAAAATTTGGTGTCCTTGTTATAATAAATGCGTCATCTTTCATGATAATTTGTAAGAACTATACGTCAGTATATACTTCAATATAGCTCTCCCACTGAGTGTAATCCCTACGGAAAATTATGGGTAAATTTGGATGTCATTATAACATTAATGATTTTTTTTTAGTTTTTGATTGAACTACAGTGGTATAAGTAATAAGTGGTAAGATTAATTGTGAATTCTTAAAAACTCCTTATAAGACAAAGCAAAATTAGCACTATAAAGTAAGGCCCTTAAAAATATAAAATAAAGAAAGTATTTCCCTACGTTTACGAAGCTATGTAATATGTTTTAAAACTTTTTTACAGGCGATTTAAAGAGACTTCTAAAGTGGTTTGCTATATTATTAAGTCTATTTTTTTTTACTATATTTCTTTTAGCTCCTATTTTAATGAAACATTCATAATAATAAATCTATACATATACCCTCAGTCCCAATTGGCGTTGCAATGTAAAATGTAAAGGCTTTTATTGTAAAGACTCCATACTTATAAGTTTCTCGCTGACAGTCATGTCTACCCTTAATCCCGGTTAAACTATACATCCGTAGCTGATCTTAAAAGGATATATACTTTATTAAAGAACTCATAAGAATATCTTTGACCTTAATTCTGTATCTATCTCTATATTTATTTTAGTAGAGCAATTCAGCAATTAGTTAATTTAGAAATCATTATCACGCGCAGAGACTCGGCCGCGCGGAGCGATGGCGTAATTTCCCGCGCGCGCTCCGTGGCACCGAAGGCCTTGCAGGCTGCAGCCTTCAATCGCAGCC